>PVJD01004953.1:0-111020 GCA_004026545.1 Mormoops blainvillei
CCCCTGCATCCAATGGCATGAGGGCTTCCTAGGGTGACTCTCCCGACTCAGGGTCTGGGCGGGCAGGGACAGCTTCTAGGATCAGCAGGGTTGGACATGCATTTATTTCCCTCTTGTCCTTGGGCAGGACTTTGCTTCCAAGTCTAGGACTTCACATCTGCACCTGATACATTCCACCCTGGCACACTGGCCCAGTGCCCAGGGCACCAGCCTATCCAGATGGTTAGACTCTGGCTCTACTGTCTTGAGTATTTGCTCTGCCTCCCGGCCTCAGGGCATCTGTGAAAGTGATGAACTGGCCTTCCTGTCAGATGCGTGTCACCAGGAGGCTGTGGAGTGGAGTGTTAGCAGTGCGGGCTTGGTGTCACCAGACCCGGGTTCAAATTCTTGCTCATTCGCCTGTTTGCATGTGTGACCTTCAGCGTGGCTCTCTCTCCCAGGCCTTCCGTTTCTCATCCGGGAAACGGGGATAATAATGCCTTCTCAGAGGGTTCACGTTAGTGCTCAGCAAGATAATGTGCTTTAGTAAAGCCTTGGGAGTAAGCCGGCAACAAATGGCAGCTATTGTCAATTGTTTGTGATCCCAGCCAAGAGAGAAAGTTTAAAAAAACTAAGCAACACATTACAATAGTAATACAGACTAGCTATAAAAAACCCTGAAGGATATAAAAGTCTCTTCTCCTTTTATATCCTTCTAATCCCTTCCCCACCCACTTTCATATCTTGCTCCAGAGGTTGTGCTTCTTAAAATCATCTTTAATGAGCCATCAGCCCCAAGGTTACAGTCAAGAAACCTTGTCACCCTTTACCGTATAAAGCCCCTCACCCGTGGGCCCTAGCCTAACCTTTTCTCTTTCACCTCCTGCCAATCCTCCCCCTGCCCCCCTTCCAGGTTCCAGCTACACTGAACTGCTAACCCTGATGCCTTGTCTTTGTCAGAGCCGTTTCCTTTGCTTGAAGTGCCTGTTCTTCCTCACTTTTCATCAAACTCCTACTCGTTCTTCAAAACCCAGTCCACGTGTCTCCTCCTTTTTGCGAAGACTCCCCACCCCTCTTATGTGTCACATCACCTTGCTGGGAATGATCTAGTAGAGGTCCCAACCCCGCCTTGGCCCAGGGCTGCTCCTGGGCAGGGATCTGGATCTCTGACTCTTCCCCTCCCCAGGGCCCAGACGGATCTCTGACTCTTCCCCTCTCCAGGGCCCAGACTGGCGCCTGTCCCAGAGCAGGTAATTAGGGAGAATGTCTGAAGGACTAATTTTCCTGTGGTTTATATTTACATCCCAAAGGAAACCCTTCTCCCAGGTCCAGCCCTGTGGTTCCCATTTCCCTTTTGTTGGAGGAACCATTCTGATGGAGCCAGTTCTTTCTGGAGGGAGCTTGGGTGGACTTAATGAAGCTAATGGCTAGGGAGACATAAAGGGGTTTGCTCTATGGAGCAGCCAGAGTGTGGACTCCGTCTCAGACACATAGAGACAGAAAGGCAATGCTGGCATTTCTCCTCCCCTCGACGTGTCCTTCTGGGGAGACTCGATTGGCCAGGCTTCGGGTGGTTGAGGGCTTTTGCCCATGGACCTCTTAGAATGGGACTGGTATTTGTGAGTCTGGAGTTTGGATGCCGTTTGGGCAGGTACGAAGGTCTGGAACCTTCTGCCAGAGACGCTGGGGTTTATTTCCTCTACACATCCTTCTGCAGCCCCCCTGATTGGGGGATGGAGAAAGCCAGGTAGGCACGTGCGAGGCTGGCCTGGTGCCTCAGCTGAGTGCCTGTACCATGTCTGTCTGTGTCCCCTTGAGCACTCTTTGGCCCTGGGACAGTTAACCTACCTTCTGCAGTGTTCTTCCCTTCCCATGTCATTCCCGCCGTTTTTGCACATCCTGATCCTGCTCATGTTTCAAAACTCACTTCAAACACTGTCTCCTCCATGAAGCCTTCCCTGATTCCCCCCTCTCTCTCCAAGCTAGGGTGGATTTTCCCTTTTTTAAATTCCCATGGTACTTTTGGCATGGGTTACCCCATATTAATATTTATTTTTTAAGTTATAAAACAAATGCCTACTTATTTTAGAAATAAAATAGGGATTTATTTTAAAAAAATCAAGAATCTGCTCCCCTCACTCTTTCTACCTCTTCAGTCCTGCCTCTTTCCCTAGTAACCCCTGTTAAGGGTTTGGAGTGTTCTTTTTATAGCTTTCTTCATGGTTGGCGTACACTTGTGTGCGTGCGTGCATGTGCGCACACACACACACACACATACACACACACTGTGGTAGACAGCATCTGATGTGGCTCCCAGTGACCCCCCTCTTGCATTCTTGCCCTGATGTATTCCTCCCCTTGAGTGGGAGCTAGGCCTAGGGACTTGCTTTTAATGAACAGAATATGGCACACTGATAGGATGTCATTTCCGTGAATAGGTCACAAAAGACTGTAACTTCTGCCTTCTTTGGTATTCTCTATAGCTCTTCTTATGTGCTTGCTCTGATAGAGAGGGTCACATGGCAAGGAGCCGAGGGTGGCCTCTGGGCAACCGCCAATGAGAAACTGAGGACCTCTGTCCAAAAGCCCCAGAGGAACTTAATCCTTCCAACAACCACGTAAGTGAGCTTGGACACAGGTCCTTCCATAGTCAAGCCTTCGGATGACTGCAGCCCCTGCGGACACCTTGACTACAGCCTTCCAGGAGACCCAGAGCCTGAGGACACAGCTAAGCAGCGCCTGGATTCCTGACCCACAGAAACTGTGAGATAGTACCTGTGTCCAAGCTGCTAAGCTTTGGGGCAATTCATTACATAGCTATAGATAACTAACACGTCTTACATACTGGGGCTTTTTATTTCTATAGGGTAAACTAATAATAGCATTATTAAAGAACAAACAGGTATACACATTCTAATTGTTAGCAGATGGAACTATAGTTCTTTCCAAAATACTGTAGCAATGCCCTTTCCACCAGCCCATGCCTTCACATCTTCATCAAAACTGACAATCATCAACCTATTACAATTTTTGATACTCCAATGGGTGAAAATGGCATTTCATGATAATTTTATTACAGTTTGCATTTGCTTTATTACTAGGGAGGTTGAGCATTTTTCTTACTGTCTATCTGCGTTTTAGTAGATAAATATTTATTGAACCCCTAATGTGTGCCAGATGTTGTTACATTGTTAAGACATATAATAAGACCCAGACCTTGCCCTTAAAGAGCTCACAGATTAGTGGGGAAGATGAACCTAAAAAAAAAAAAATAGATGGTAAGTGCTAAAATAAACATTTGCATCCAGTGTTCTAAAAACAGAGAAGTGAAAGAGACCATAATTCCTGGGGTTACTTGAGAAGACAGGTGGAGGAGTGGGCATTGGAACAGGACATTAAAGGGGGTGTAGAAGCTTGTCAAACGGAGAAGAGTACAGTGCGGGAAAAGACCTGGAGGAAAGCTGGTGTTCAGCAAGGCTGGACCGGAGACGGCAGAGTGATGGGGGCCGAGGAGGAATGGGCTGGAGTTGAGATGGAGCAGGTCAGTGATGGCTGATAGGGAGAGGATTTGGGTGCTATGCTCAGGCCCGCGGACACAGGGAGCCCCTGCAGGTTTTCAGCAGAAGAGTGACGTGATGGATTGACACGACTTGGGCTTATTGGCTCATCTGCCCCATCTCATTGACCAGAAGACAAGAGGGTCTGTCTCAGTTTCAGCTCTTTGTCTCTCCCTGTGCACAGCATCATCCACACAGATTTGTGGAATGAATGAAAAAATGGGTCCTGACTGACCCTTGGAAGGGACTGGGCAATGTGGGCTGAAAGTATCAGTGTGGCTATGAGTTGAGAGCCATGGGCTGGGACATGT
The DNA here is from genome assembly GCA_004026545.1 of Mormoops blainvillei. Classification (NCBI taxonomy): domain Eukaryota; kingdom Metazoa; phylum Chordata; class Mammalia; order Chiroptera; family Mormoopidae; genus Mormoops; species Mormoops blainvillei. Next base: position 3,848 of record PVJD01004953.1, read on the forward strand.
GGGACTCAGGAAGCAACACTGGATGTCCTGGTACCGCAAGATGATCCAGGACCACAGACGCCTCCCAGATGTCCAAGAACCACGTGGGTTCCCTGCAGCTGACTCCTGGTGGGAAGGCTCTTGCTGCTTCCCACATGCATGGGTTTCTCTCCGTGCAGCTCCTTGGAAATGTCCTGGGGCCTTGGCCCCAACAGACAGATGGCTTCTTTTCTTCTATTGTACTTGGCTTGGTGTCTTCTGCTTCCCAACTAGCCATGATGGAGGTGGGAACCAGGCTCCTCATTGCATTTTTAATAAGGCTAGATGGTCTCAAGGAGGAAAGAGGATGAGCTGAGAAGAGCCCCTTATATTTCTCTTGTGCAGCAATCCTCCCCTGACAAATGTAGTTCTTTCCCCCGTGCATGAACCCCAATTGATTTTCCCTCCGTCAGAACCCCTCAGGCGTTGCCAGCTTCCTAATGGTAACCGATGAGGACACACCGGACTCCTGTATTTAGCAGGACTGCCAATGGCCACAGCACATCTATGACCCACTCGCTGCAGGATTAGGACAATTTTGCCAACAGTAATGAAAGCTGTTATCTGTTGAGTACCTACTATGTGCCAGGCACAGTGTCAAGTGCTTTGCGTATATAATCTGGTTCAGCCTTTTCACTAGTTCTGTGACATCTGTGTTATCCCTACTTTACAGGTGTTGCAACAGAGGCACAGGGAAATTAAATAACCAGGTCAATACAATACTGACACTAAGGAGAGGGGCCAGGGCCTGCAGCCTCTGGATGGAAGCCCAGCGCCCTGCAGATTCACATCCAGGCTTCAAACAATTCAGACTCTCCATTGCAGGTTCCCATCATGTGCCTTAAAGGAATGTGTCTTCAGATGGTGCCCAGCTGACCACTGGTGCAGTGTCCCTGCAGGGGTCTCTCCTCATGGGCACTGGGGTAAGGGATGGGGTTCCTGTCCTGGTGTTTTGTTCAGAGTAAGATGAACCAAAGGGGTTGATCTGAGCCAATGGTCTTGGTGAGCTCTCCAACCCCTGGGTTGAAGGCAGGATGGGGTTGTAATCTAGAGGTGGGGCAGAGCATTAGACGCCATAAGGAACCTGGTTCCTGGAGGAGTGGGCTGGAGGCAGGAGATTAGGTCTGGGGTGAGTGCTGGGATCATGGTCAGGTTGTCTTTCCTGGGCAGTGGGCATCTCCTGTGGGCTGGGAGAAGCTCAGAGGGTCTTCTGGGAGCAAGAATCTTTGTCTTTATCTGTTTTTGATTTAACTTTTCTCCTTCCTTCTCTCCTCTTCTCTCTGCCCTCTTCCTTATCCTCTTCTTTCAGTACGGAGATAGTATTGCTGTTTTTCTGGACATAAAAATTCATGCCCTTGCCCTGGCAGGTATGGCTCAGTCACCTGAAGCATCATCTGCAGATTCAAAGGTCGATTCCTGGCCAGGACACATGCCCAGGTTGTGGCTTTGATCCCTGGTTGGGGTGTATTCTAGAAGGCAACCAATCGATGCTTCTCTTTCACATTGATGTTTCCCTGTCTCTTTCTCTCTTTCTCCCCTTCCTCTCTCTCTAAAAGCAATGAAAAAAATGTCTTTAGGCAAGGATAAAAAAATTAGTGCTCTTTGTAAAACAAAGCTAGACAGCATAAAAGTTTGAAGACAAATGTAAAATTAATCCCCACCATCTATAACCCCTACCACCTGGACATAGACCCCATGATATTTGGTGTAGAGCCACTCAGACTTTTTCTACATTTGTTAGAATGGAGTCTGATTATACAAACTGGATTCCATCTGAACCACGCCCTTTACAGTGGACCATGGTCATCTCCCAGCTCTATTTGTGGACCTGCCTGGCCATTTTAAGTGCTGTATGGGCTTTCAATTTTGGATGGATCATCATTCACTTAGATCTTGTTGGTTGTACTTCTTTCCTAAAACATGGATATGTTTTATCTCTGATCGCAGTGTGTTTCAAGGAACTAGATATGGAAATGTCTAATATCTTCCTACTATGTGCCTTTCATCTTGTTCTTCTCGGACTTGCCCTTGAACCAAAGACCCTAGGGGTTCAAGGCTGATAAAAGAGAGGAGTGTTTCAGTGTCCTCACAAACCAGGGGAAAGGAACAATGAGAGAGAGAAAGAGAGAGAGAGAGCGAGAGCACACATTTGGGCATCACGCTGGCAGGGTGCCTGGACGTGGGCAAAGGGGACATTGGGAGGCATCGCCTGTGCAGGCAGCAGTGCTCTGGGTGATGGACAGAGCTTTCTTGGGTAACTTGACATGCTAGACGAAAACAAATCCCTGGCTCATGAGAGAATGAGATGTCAGGCTTCCGTTCATCCATCAAAGAGGCATCTGCATCTATTTTGTATGTCAGGCTCGGTGCCAGGCACCGGGGATTTGGAATCGAACCCATCATGGCCTGGACGAAGTGCTGTGAGAAGATTCATGGAGCGGAGAGAGGGACGGCCTGTGACCACTCCGGGCTGTTTGTGAGGAAGGCGTTTGAACCAGGTCAGCGGAGGGAGTGGAGAGCAGAGGAGGGCTGGAAATTCCAGGCTGGAAGAATAGTTAGGTGGAAAAGCAGAATGTGTGACTGACATGTAGAAGGGAGTGAGGAGAAGGAGGAGAGTGGTGGGTGGGAGTTAATTGATTAGGGCTGATTAGGACCAGGTCTTGAAGGGTTTTGAATGTCAGATGTCATGCTAAAGGATTTATCCTGCAGGCCTTTGGGGAGCAATTAAAGGGTTTGGACTGTGCAAACGATCTGATCCAACGAAGATCCCTCTGGCCACTCTCATGGAAGAAACTGGGGCCAGAGGACCAGGCATAAGGCTCTCCAAGGCCTGCGGGAGAGATGAAGGGGATTCAATCTAAGGCCCATGTCTTGGGGGTGCAGACAATGGGAGCCTGTGTAGGAGGAGCTAATGAGACAGAGGGGGCACAGGGTGTGGTTCGGAGCAGACATGGGAGGGCAGGGGCAGAGGTGAGGGCAGACACCTGATTGTCCAGGGTGCGAGGCTCCATGCGCCGGGTGGCGGCAGGTCAGGGTGTGATCAGAGCACAGACATGGCAGCAGGGATTATGTTGCCCCCCCTGCTGTGCCGCCTAAGGCAGGAGGGAGGTGTCAGCAAAAGACTGGTCTTGCTGCGTGTTTTGCTTTTTGATTCTCATAGACTCAGGCGCTTATTGTCAAGAGGGCCTTGGAGATTATCCCACTCACCTCCTCATTTTATGGATGAGAAAACTGAGACCCAGAGAGGGAAGTGACAGGCCCAGGGGAACGTCACTGGAAAATCTGGGGCTACATCCCAGGTGCTGTGATTCCGAGGACAGGTTGGTCCCGTCATGCCAGGCGCCATAAGCAGGTATGGTAGCAGCTGTGAGCTGTGGAGCCAGTCACACCTGCCCAGGAATCTGGCCTCTGCTACTAGCTGGCGACCTTGGGCAGGTCCATCAGCCTGTCTGAGCTTCAGTTTCCTTATCTTGGATGTAGGACTAACACCCCTTGTCCTGCAGAGTAATCACAAGGATTGAATGAGGCATGGGAGAAAGATGCCTTGTCTTGCACCTCAGCAAATGTTGCTTCTCTACCCTCTTCCTCTCTACCAAGCTTGGCCTCATTGTTCCCAATCTTCCGCCTCAGGGCCAATGTTTTCACCCTTAACTAAGATGTTACAAATTTTCTGAATTGGCCAGGATTCAAATCAATGTCAACGTCACACCTTTAGCAAGTTTCTTAACTTTCAGCGGGACTCAGTGCTCTTATCTATAGAACGGGGAAGATAATCCCTACCTCCCAGGGTGTTTGGGGAGTTAAAGGAGACAGTGCGGGTAAGGCCTCCAGCCTGGTGCCCAGCCGGGCACGTGCTTCACGACCGTGTCACAACCATCTCTGAATAGTGACCACCTGAATCCCAGGGGGTATTGGAGTGCCTGGGGTGCCCTCGGGGGCGGGGAGGAGCAACTGAAACACTGGCAAGGCGAGCCTGGCATTTCACAGGACCCTCGAGGGTGCCCCGAAGCATTCTGAAAAGACTGATTTAGGAGGGACGGTCTCCCCTTTGCTGTAACTCTTTTGAGCTAATTTTGCTTTGATTTTTCCATTCGCGACTCAGCGTGTGTGAGTCACCTGCCTTTGTGACCAGTACGTGAAACAGAACTAAATGTTCACTGTGAGGAGGAGGCTGTGTTCATTCATGTTTTTTTTTGATCTATTAATAAAAACTGAGCTTTTAATATGCATTGGGCTACTATGTAGCCTATTATGTTTTTGGTCTCAGTAAAATTAGAAGGGACTTTAGGATATGAGTAACCTTGGACAAGAGGGGGTCCACCCATTAGATCACTGGATTAACATGTTTGAATTTAACAGGTATGATAGCTTCTACTATTTTGTCTACCCTAAAGAGCAATTTACCTTCTCACACCAAGAAGAAAAGCCGAAGTCCTTAGCTTGTTCCATTCTCAGGGCCTTTGCAAGTGCTGTTTCCTCTACCAGAAATGTTTTTCACTCAGCTAATCTTATAGTTTGCTTCTCTACTTCTTAATAAATATTGTCTCTCATATTACAATCTTATAAATATTTTTTGTAAGGTCCTATTGTGTTTTCATTGATTGGAATGGTGTGCAGTTATAGTCCTTCCATCAATACACGAAATTACAGTAACATTTAAATATCTCAGACTGATAAATTCTAATGTTGAACACAGAATCGTTCTATCTCTATTAACAGCAGAAAACAAAAGCACCAAGTTTATCTTGGAAAATTGAAATTCGGGCCATTATTTCACAATTTGGAAAGCTGAGCAATCCAATTTTAAGATGATTTTCTCGTTGTTGATGTTTTTTTATCTGTCAATGAGTGATTTGGGACTTCCTCTAGTCTCAAGTCATTCCTGCACGTGTTGTACCTTAGAGATATAATTGTCCGTGTACTGTGTCCCGGTCAGTACCCTGGACCTAGCCTCCACTCCAGCTTTTTACCCTCAGCCTGAGTGGAAACACCCCTAGAACTTTCCCAACATTTCCTAATCCACTGAGAGCAGGCTGTCCCCTTCTGCCATGTGCAAGTCCTCCTCGTCTTCCTCAAAGGCCTCCAGGATCCCATGGGGGACCATACCAACAGTTCCCCCAGCCAGGAAAACCACCTTGCTTAGAAGCTTAGAGTGGCCAAATATTATTTATAAATGATAAATTCTTCTGTGTCTCTTTATCAGAGAGGCCTTCCCATACCATCTTATCTAAGACACCTCACTATCCCCTTTCCCTGGGTTATTTTTCCTCACAATACGTATCACTGCCTGTCATTTCATCGTGAGTTGTTTACTGCCTGTCTTCCAGGCCTACAGGGGCGGCGTCTGGGTTTGCTCATTGGAGCATATCCCCCGCTCCTCAGCCAGTCCCAGGCCCAGAGTAGACGCTCAGTGAATCGTTGCTGAACAAGTACCAGCCATGGGACTCGGAGGTCGAGCATCTGGGGCATTATGGGAAAGACACCTGGGAGGGAACCTGGTGATTGCTCATAAAAGCTTTGCCCACCCAAGCCTTGGGCCCTGGAAAGACGAGGGTGTGGCAGACGACTCCCACTCTGCCACCAGCTGTGACCAAACTACAGGGCAGCCGTTTATGTCGGACACAGCAGGAGACAGAGAAAGGGTGGACCACGTGCCTCCATCCCATCTGCCAATCAGACGTGGCACTGCAAGGAGGCGGGCCCTTGGAGCCACCACTTGGCCCTCCTCACCCCCACCCTGTACAGCACCGTCTCACCCCGGTGAGCACTGCTCTGTAGTGGGCCCTCTTCCAAGCGCCTGGCCTGAACTAACTCATTCACTTCTCACAGCAGTCCTGTGAGCTAGGTAGAAATAGCATCCCCATTTACAGATGGGGAAACTGAGGCATGGGCATGGGAAATAACCTACCCTACACCACATGGCTAGTGAATGGAACGGATGGGATCTGAACTCAGGAATCTCTGGCTCTAGAAGTCCAGGGTGCTGGAGTGACCCTCACTGTACCAGGCCAAGAGTGGGGAAGGCATTGGCCTGAGGCATCAGCTCCTTTTGGAGAAACTGGGTTAGAACCCGAGCCTCCGGACCCCAGGACGGCACTGCTTTCATAACCTCAGGTGGTGTGGCATGTGGAAAGGGTGTGGGGTCGGGAAGCAGTCCAACCTGGATGTGAATCCTGCTTACAAATAACTGTTTAGCAGGTGATTCCAGAGTCCTGCTGGACTCAGAGGCCTGGGAGCCGGAGCACCTGCCCTGGCAGCACTGGGCACTGAGGAAGAGGCGAGGACCACCTGTGTCCCCATGTGTCTGCTCCTTGCCTTTTGAGTCTTACCAGAAAGAACAGGGGACACGACCCCGGCCTCTCTACCCTCAGCCTCTGTGACTGGGGGGTCCAGAATTGACAGTGGCTCATCTGGGTGACTCTGGAATTGCAGCCACCTGGGGTACTCTCCCCAGGTTGAAGCACCTGCTTGCCTTTAAGTTTTGAAGCCAGTGGTTATAGGAGAGGACTTGATAGAATTACAAAACACCCTTCCCTGCCCTGGCTCCCCACTCCCTGTCTCCAGAGCTTTTTGTCCCTAGTGGCTCAAGGCACCTGGCAGCACCTTGATATGGAATGAGCGCTAGGCTTGGAGTCAAAATACCTGAACAGCATCGAGGCTCTGACACCTGCTCGCTGGGTGACTTGGGGCAGGTGACTCAGCATCTCCGAGTCCCCATTCCTCCATCCTTAAAACTGCCTTGCTTTTTAAAGGGTCGTTGTGAGGATTTCATGTAATAAAGTAAGTCAGAACTTCTCAAACTTTCCCACCAAAGCAAAACCTAACGACAGGTACCCTGGGGGTTTGAGGGTATAGCTTAAAGCAGCCCGCCACAAACTCGTGATTCATTTGAAGTTTTACTGTAGCTTAAAAATTTATGTGCATTTTGCATTCTGCTCCATAATATATCCATGTTGTTTCTTTTAACACAAAGACAGTGTTTCAAGTTATTTACCATTGGGTAATTTTAATGCCAGCAAGATGGGCCATGTTGGTCACATGGTTCTGCAAGCTCCCTGGACCGTGGCTGGGAGCTGCCAGGGGTGGGTGTACCCCAGTTTAAGAGGCATTTGTGCAAGAAAAAGTGCTTGGGAAAGAGCAAAGCATGCAACATAAAGGTCAGAGAGTTTTAATGCGACTGTTGGCAGTAATGGGAAGAGGAACAGGGAGCAAGATGGATGAAGGCAGGAGAGGGAAGGGAAAGGCAGGCGGAGATGGAGGGGTGGCGATGGGGGGGCTGTGAAGGCAAATCCCGGGGGAGCCAGGCTCCAGTTCAGGCTCCCAGGGCTTTCCCCTGCTCCTGCCGGGCACCTCCCCTCGCCCCTCCTTGACTTAGGGGACCTGAACAAGGGAGGACACCTCCGAGCTCCTGCGGTCTGTGAGTTCCGGAGGGCTTATGCAGATGCTGGGGTGGGTTAGGGTGGTCCCTGAGGATGGGTCAGCAGGCGCAGGCCTGGACTCCGCTCACGCAGGCACTGCTGGAGCCTTCTGGTCCTCTCCTGCTGGTGGCCAGGAGTCTTAACTGTGTGTATTTTGCATTCTGCTCCGTAATGTAACTGCACTGTTTCTTTTAACAGAAAGGCAGTGTTTATTTACTTCTAGGCAATTTTAATGCTAAGAAGACAAGCCGTGTTTATCACAAGGCTCTGCAGGCTCTCTGGTCTGCTGTCTGCTCACTGTCACCGTGTGCCATGTCCTCACTGACTCTTTGGCATAGGGTGGCTCTTCTGCAATGGCCATCCTCCCTGGAGTGCCCTCTTCAGCACCTCTACAAACACCCCAAATCCTCCGTGTGGGCCCCTCATGTAAAATGCTTCCAGAGAGCCATGGCAATGTCCCAGAATTCTTCAGGAGGGTATGCAGATTAGGTTCCATTGTGACCTGGGCGAGCAGTGCAAACCTTCTTTAGTCTTCTTTCTGCTCCTTTTAGTATCTTTTTAAAATTGCAAAGCTCCCATGCAGGTATATACATGCTTCACAATATTACAAAAACGCCTAAAAGCAAATATTTCCAAAGAATGGTGGGAGCCCAAGCAAACACCGTCCTTTCTTCCACTGTTATTTCTGGCCAAAAGCAGATAGTGAGTTATCCTTTTCACAATCACTGTTCAGTGGATTTTTGGCTACACTATTTGGAGCAAATACAAACAGGGTAAGTTAAAGCGTGGATTATTGCAAAATAAAATTGGGATACATGAAGCTTAAAACTCTTAATTTTAAACTACTCCTCACAATAGGCCAGAACTTGATCCTCTGTAATTCTTTGCAAACAGTGTCTGCATTTTATTATCAAACGTGTTTTATAGTGGCGTAGGAAGAGATTTGGCTCGTGTTTTTGCATAAATATAATAAAAGGAGCTTTCCCAGTGAACACAGATTTGGGAAATAGTGTTTACTTTTTCCTCTCAATTCAAAAGAGCGTGAACTAAAATTTTTTTTCTTTGTTTCAGTAATTTTTCTTTTAAACACAAAGGCTGTGTATTGTTTCTTCCCACAAAGAACACAAGCCAATCTGGGGACAATTACGGTTCTGTATTTCTCTCCGAGGAGCACAGGCCCATACTGAGAACTTGCCAGTGAGCAAACAAGGCTTCACGTTGCCCAGATGGGCTGTGGACCTGGCATGGAGAGGACAGGGCGCTGGGGGTCCAGGCTCAGGACAGGAAGCCAGTCTACCCTGGGGCACACAGGGCCCAGGACAACCTGTGGAGGGTGAGGGCTTTGTGGAGCAGAGGCAGACGGGAAGGGGGTGTGAGGGGGGCAGGCCTAACACTTTTCTTTGTGCTTATCCAGTCCTTCCAGAGACCTACTGAGATCACAGGGAGAGGGCGCTTATTTTAGGTGGACCCCGCAATCTCAAAGAGGCCACTTGGGTCTGGAGTAGGCCAGAGACCGTATAGAAATGGCGAGAGTCTGGGGTCAGCCAGGCTTAAGCCAGGTCTGAATCCTTCCTCTGCCTTTGACTATAGGTACGTGACTTCACCGCTCTGAGCCTCAGTTTCCTCACCTGCAGAATGGGATAATGATAGGGCTTACTTCAAAAGACCGTTGTAAAGATTTACTGGAGATAAAATATAGAGAAGCACTTTGCTTGATGCCCAGCTTACATTACCAGCTGTTGTGATTAACTCAAGCTGAGGTGCAATGCCCACACTCAGAGGGTTTGACAGGTCTGGACTTGGGCCTCATTCAGCCTTGCATTAGCACATTACTTATGGTTGTCCTGATTCTAGTTAAAATCTCCCAGAGGACTTAGCCTGACTGGGGTAATTGTGATTTGAATTATACTAAATTTAATTTCTCTTTTAAACCAGTTATTTCTGCCCTACTTTGTGCCCTCCCTCTGTCTAGGTTGTTTCTGCCTTGGGGAAAGGGGTCCAGGTTCTTGAAAATTTGTGCTGCTTCTGGCAGTATTTTCCTTTCAGGATGCTCTTCCTGCAATATATATTCATTACCACCAGGTGGTAGTGGTGTCTCAGACTGCTTTCGGGAGCTGGGACACAGCAAAGAGGATTTCCATCCTTGGGAGACATTTAAACATGGATTTCTATTTATTAAACCAGTTCAATAAGATTAACCTACTTGCCATCCCCAGCTTTAAGCATGGCAAGCATCACAGCAGCTAATGAGACAAAATTACAAAGTGTTTGGTACACTCAATTATCTTTTCCTAACTAATCCCTAAAGAGTGTGAAATCCGGAGCACCCATCCCTTTAGGGAATGCTTTCTCTTCTTCTAACACCCAGGCTTGCTCCACTTGGTCTCACCACTCCCCGTAGCTGCTTCCTTCTGCGCTGCCTCGGATTCACTCACTCGTTCAGGCACACCTGCCGTGCCCGTGCTCTGTGCCAGAGCCTGTGCAGGGTGTGCTCTGACCTCAAGCAGCTCACGGCCCGGGTAGGGTCAGGGCTATGGAAGCAGAGCCGGAAGTCACAAGCCCAAATGCCTGCAGCGTCGGGACAGGTGACAAAGATGAGCGAAGCAGGTCTGGGGTCAGAGGAATAGGGATCTGGGGGACGCGGGTGAGCTGAAGACCTGGAGCCCATCTAAAAGGGGGGCAGCTACCACTCAGTCCCACCTGACTGGCACCAGGTGGGAAGGTGGCTTTGCATTCTGAGATGTCTCTATTTTTCAAGAGAAATTAACATTGATTTTTTAATATAAAATCATTTACTTTAAATCTCTTCCTGGGCCAGATTGGGCTCTTGGGCTGTGAGTTTGAGACTGTGAGAGGCCACTGGCATGGTGTGGTGAAGCAGTGAGGAATCTGTGTCCAGGGGACTGCGGGAGCCCAGAGGAGGGAGCCCCAACTCTGCCTGGAGCATTCGTTCATTCATTCATTGAGCTAATACTCACTGCTTTTCTGTTGGTACAGAGTTCTGTGCTGAACGCTGGGGATTCATAGATGAACAAGGTTAAGTGCAGCACCCCCTGCATGGGGCACACAGCCTAGCAAGGGAGACAAATCTGCAACTCTGCATTGCACTATTTATGGTTTGGTTGTAAATTGTGTTGAGCGATCTGAGGGACAGGTGTACAGGACAATGGGAGTCTGGTGTGGGTCAGGGCGGGCTTCCCTGAGGAAGTGCTGTTGGGTCTGAGGGCTGAAGGATAAATAGGAGTTGATCGCATCCATTTACCAGGCCAGCTACTTCTTCCTCCAGAGGTGAACTAAATAAATGGGGAGGACTGGCTCGGACAGGGTCATGATCTGGAGAAGAGGCCATTTCTCAGGAAGGAGTCTCACAGGACCGATGGTGGATCCTTTTCTGCCATGGAATGTGCTGGACAGAGCAGGAATCTACTGGGGATGAGATGAGAGAGGAGAGAGGTTTTTTCCTGTGACTGGAGCAGTGAGGGCCCAGGCTGGCAGAGGAGAAACCCTGGGAGAGGCCTGGAGGAGCAAACAGCTCCTTCAAAGACTAGACAGAGGGTCTCAGGCCAGTGTTTTGTGAACGGGAACCAGGGCGGAGAATGGAGGTTCAGGCCCCTGGCAAGGAGATTCCAGGTTCCATCTTCGGTGCCTTAGATTGAGTGGTGCTTATAATAGAACTGAAAGCTGAACCCATGGAGGGTGAGGACATTCAGAGCCCCCAGTTACACCAAGGGGGCTCGGAAGTGAGGTGCAGAGTTGCCCCATGTTTGACGTGTGGGGGAAAGAGCCCACCAGTCCTGGCTTCACATCCTGCTTCTCCGCCAATGAGCTGCGTGATCTTGGGCAAATGACTTAAACTCACTGAGCGTTAGCATCCTCACCTGAAGGGTGGACACGGTGTTGTCTGGGGTGTGGAGTGGGGTGATTACCTGTGAGCACCAAGTCTAAGGGCCAGCACCGTGCCCGGCCCGCACTGAACACTCCATCCGTCTGAGTGCTGCTGTCAGGTAACTCCTGCCTTCTGCTCTCTTCACGTTCACCAGCCCAGAGTTTGTCCCCTCCGCCCAGGTGCTCAAGGTCACAGGGGACATCTGGAGGTCAAAGATCCCCACTCATGCCTGTACCTCCTCTCCATCATCAGCCTCATCTGGCCCTTACCCTGGCCACTACTTTTGCACAAATTTCTTTAAAAATAGACTAAATATTCAACAGAAGACGCAAGCACACACTTTCCAGTGTATCCTCTTCAGAGCTGAGAAAAATCAGCCCACGCATGTCCACAGCCTGGGACCCGTGGGACCCTGGGCAGTAGAAGGAGGCGTGGCTGGCATCCTGGCTCGGATCGTCTCTTCCTGCATGACCTTGAGCAGGGTGTATGTATGAAAATGAAACACTTTACAGATGCCACTGTTTGCATTTGTGGACTGTTTTATGATCAGGGGTTTCCCTCGGCACTGTCCTATTTTTTTCTGTCAAAGTGGAAGGCTGAGCCATTTCCCACCATCTGACTGCTTAACGAATCGCGCATAGTCTCCATCAGTCAGTGAACAAGTGCACCTTACGCTTCACCTTCTGCTCAGCCGGTGTGAGCCGCCAGGGTGAGAGGCATCAAGTGATACTCTTGCTGGAAACTTCCCTCAAGGAGGCTCCTTGAAGACAGGCCCTCGTTCAATGCCGGGTCTTCTATTCGTTGGATGTGGGACTGGGGTGGGGTGGGTGGCGCTAGGCTGTTGGCCCCTCACGTTCCTCAGTGAGGTCTTCATGTTCTTGCGGATGGAAAGCCCATGCCTGGCACATGGGAAGTGCACATTAGAAGTTCAATAAACCATTGTTATCACTATTAATTGCTATTTATAAATGAAATCATTTGTGTGAAGCAAATACATATCCCTGACTCAGAGCAGCTATTTATAGTAAATCATGTTCATAATCATCATAAATAATGCACATAACATGCTTAGGGGTACAGAGTCAGCTCCCAGTGAAGATTCTGTGGCAAGTCCAGGGGTTCTGGCTGGAAGCCACTGTTGCAGGGCCTCTGCTTGCTGAGGGCTGAGTGCGTAGAGTATCGGTGCTGCTGCTGACGACCCGGCTGGCACAGGGCCAGGCGCCTATCGGACGCTCCGTTCACGTTTCCTTAGGTTGTTGCCCTCCAGCATTGGGGCACATTTCTTAAATCAGAAAACGGGGGAGCCCTAGGCTCTAGGGTCCCTTTAGTACCTTCCAGGCACAAAGCTGTGTCTCCTCTCCACCACCATCTGTGCTCCCTTCAGTCTGGTTCCTCCTAGTCCTGGGTCCAGCCTGGATGGCTGGTTCCGGCATTGCCAGTGACCACTCTTGGGTTGTCCTCAAAGCCTCCTTGCCCCTCCTGCCCCACGGCCATCCTTCGGTGGATATGGCTTTTGTAGTCTCTGGCTTCAAGCTGGAACTGAGTGTCCCTTATCAAATGGTTGCCGTCCTGAGGTCCTGACTCTGCACCCAGAATCTAGGCTGGGGGAGGGCCCTTTTGGCTTCTGAAGCCCCCTCCCCCTCCACCGCCGCCCCCAACCCCAACCCCTGGCTCAGGGTGAATCCCCAGCCTCCTCGGCAGCTCCCAGGGTAACCTTGGCATGAATGACAAGGACCTGTGCTCAGGGACCCCTCTAGCCTTCCTGAGAGGCCTGGGGAAACTGGTTATGCCATTAAACTCTGCTCTGCCCCTCTGCAGGTACACAAATGAATGCTCATACACACATTACACACACACACACACTCTCCATCATGTGCCCAAGAATTCAAACAGGCGCACACACAGGCCTTTACCCAGACCCACCCACCTGCACCCAGTCTCTTATGACGACCCTTACACAGGTGCACACACCACCCCCAGCCTTCTCGTCCATCAATCTAGGTGTGTATACACGTGGGCACACACACATCTACTGATGCACACTTGTGCAGACTCCAGGTATCCTGATACACGTATCTGAATACCACCCCCTGCACGTACCTTTCCTTACGCATTGCAGATATTGTGCCCCTCCTGCCTTCACCCACAGACACATACACGCACTTGCACACAGGTATCCACAAAGGACACGAGTCCTCCAGGGCACACCCACCGCCTGCCCAAGCACAGACACATGAATATGCTTCTCGTACTCCTGTGGGACACCCCACTCATCCCAGGCCCCCATGCAGAGGCAGATCCCCCTCCTAAATGTGGTTTTGGACTCCCGAGTCCCCGTAAGTGCAAAGACATCTGGACACGCACCGCCATGCCCCTCATTCAGGGGCCCTTGAAGAGCAGCTTAGAAAAACATTCTTCCCGTGATGGAGCGTTTCCTTTGGGCCTCCTCGGCTTGTAACAGATTAAAGGCGCATAGGCATTTGTCACGGGGAAGTGTACCCAGTTGTGCTGGAAAATGGACTTTTCGGTGAGCGCGAGAGCTTGAACTGTCACAGAGGGGAGAGTTTGCATTATTACAGCCTGCCGGGCCGCGGTGGCCGTCACCTGTGTTATCGGCTGTGGCAGGCATCACCTCCAACTGAAAGGATCCCATTACGGTAAGTAATGGCTTAATCATAGCCAGTTTGTAATGGAGATGACCTCTCCGTGTCCCACTGGCCTCTTCCGTGGATGGCACCTCTCTACACGTGGTGACTAACAGCACCCTGTCCTGCTGTCCTGCCCGAGGGCCACAGGGCCAGCTGGGACAGGAACCAGATAGCTCTGGGGGAGGCTGCAGCCCAGGGGCCAAGGACCAGGTCTGAGAGAGGAGGAAAGGAGCCAGAGGCCACTGGGTGACTGGCTGGTATAGGAGGAGAGCTGGGGAGGACGCCCCCGTGGCTCCCGTCTTGACGTTCTTGATTGAAAGCCTATGTGTTACCCCTGCCTTTCCACAGAAGCTCACTTTTAAAGCAGAATAGTAGTGCCAGTAACTTCCATTTGATGGGTGTCAGGATCTGGGTTTGGCACATCCCATGCTTCACCTCGCTCCAGCCCTGGGAGGCAGAGTATTATCATTGTCTCCACTTGATAGATGAGAAAACTGAGTCTCTGAAAGCATATGTGACAAGCCAAAGGTCTCAGAGCAAGTAAGTGACAGAGCTGAGACTCCACCTTGGGGCTGTGAGCCTCTGAAACCGGCATCCTTGGCTGTTACATCCAGAGAGATACCCATCGGGCTTCGGGTGGCCTCATGGCTTTCAGGGTCCTTGAGCCATCCTCCTTCCCAAGCAGGGTCAGAGCAGAGTCTTCCTCGCCCGTGTGTTAATGTGCCAGGAAAACTCCCTCTTCTGCCTGAAGGCTGCGTGTGCCAGATGTCTGAGCACCTACCCACAGCCAGCCACGGTGGGAGCCTGAAGGTCACTTCAGCCTCAGCCCAAGGTCAGGAGGGCTGTAGCAAGCACAGGAAGCCTGTTTTTGCCTCTGCCCAGATCATGTGTCCCTGCGGCTGACTTGGGGCTCAGGATCCTGGGCACCGCCTCCTTTTCTCCTCCAGGTCCTGCTCAAGCCACTCAGTCAGTTGCCCAGTAGTGCCCAGGCGAGAGCCTCTGGAGCCTCAAGTGCAAGAATGAAAGGACTTTCCTTTGCTTTCACTCATGTCTTCGGGGTCACACCGATGCCTGGGGAAGAGATGGGAGCTTAGAAAGATTTGGGATTGGGTCCTGGTTCCAACATTTGCTGGCAGTATGACCCTGGAAAGGCCTCCAACTGAGCCCCCCTGAGCCTCAGTTTCCCCACCTGTACAGTGCCTAATCCTACCTCCTAGAGGTGTGAGGCTTAAGCAATTTTATGTGTGTGATGTATCCGAAGGCAAGCCTGCTACTTTGTAGGGACTGGCAAAGACATGAAATACCTTCAGCAAGGCAGTGGCCTCGCTTTGCTGGGCCTCAGGAGTGCCATCCAGGTATGGCCTTGATAACCCACAACAGGGAGAGATACCAGTGGCAACTGACACTTGTTGAGATCTTACTGTGGGGCAACCGCTGGTGCCTCCCATGGACTTCTCATTTAATTCTCCCCAAATGGTAGGCCACGCTTAATATGTTGTTCCCATTTCACAGCCGAGGCAAATGAGGTTAGAGGCCTCATCGGTGTCACATAGCGAGAAAATGGAGCTCCTGGGTAGAGACCCAGGCCATCTGGCTGAGTGTCTGTACCTGAACCCCTGTGCCCTATTGCGTCTGGGACTCTTGGAAAGCCCCAGAGCCTGCTCTCTCTGCCTTTGGGGTACAGTGTGGACACCTCCCCAGGGTCTTCAACATTCCAGTTCAGGGTAGGGGCAGGGAACTGCAGGCAGCCTGGGGTGGGGCTGCGGGGGCAAGGGCTGAACTCGAGCCATATTCAGAAAGGCTTGGGGGCTGCAGAGGGGAGGGAGTATGAGTGGGCGGCCGTGACTCTGAGGAGCTAGCCGAGGAGAGGACGAACGAGTCAGGCCAGGAGGGGCCAGAAACAGGGCCTGCCGAGGGTGCACATTTTTGCAGACTGGCCTCTGTCCCAGTGCTTATCTGCAAGCCTGCCTGAGAGGAGGCTGCTGTCACGTGGTCGGAGAGAAACAGCCACTGAGTTTCATTGACTTAGTGACATCGATTCAAGAAATATTTATGAGTGCCTACCATGTGCCAGGCACTGGGCTGGGCAGCCATGAGTTTCACCTGCTTAGTAGCATTTATTCAAGAATATTTATGAAGTGCCAACTATGTACCGACCAGGGGTGGGATTCAGCAGTGAGCAAGGCTGACATGATTTCTTCTTTCCTGGAGGAGAGACAAGGAAATGCAGAGAAATTCCAGCTCATCACCCTCTGAAGTGGTCACTGAGGATGTGCTCTGTGCTGGGGACCCCGTGCATCCCCTCCCGCCATCCCTGTAACAATCCACGAAGAGGTACCAGAGTGATGCCCATCATTTTCAAATGAGGAAACCAAGTCTCAGAGACGTGAAGTGCCTTACCTGAGGTTGCACAGCTGGTAAGTGATGGAGCTGAGCCTTGAGCCCAGACCTGCTGAAGGCCCGTGATTTTAACAACCACCAAAGTGGCTCTGCTGTCTTGTTTACTCACGACATCCCTGTGAGCCTGGGGCCACTGAGGAAGTGGAGTTGGGGGTGGGGGCCGCCCTGCCTTCTCCACCTGGAGGGCTGCTTTATTCTCTCCTCCTTGCACCCTACCCCAGCGTCCCCCACCCTAGGTCTGGACCTTGCCTTCTCTGCAGTTGGGGAGAGCTTATTCTCATGCTAATTGCAAAACTAATTGTTCTTATTGCAAAATCCATTATATAGTATATTTATATTGCAGATAATGAGCTGTTTGGATTAAATAGCTCACTAAAAGTCAATAAAAAGAAATTTGCTTCACTGTTCCTCCCCTCATTTTTCACCAGCACCGTTAACACAGCCGCCCTTCTCCCTGAAGGCTAGAATTCATCAAAACGCCTGGAGCGGCAAAGGGGCATCGCTGTGTGGGTTTTTCCCTTTCCCTCCAGAAAGGCTTTGAGGGGAGAGTGTTGGAAAGCAAGAAGCAGGTTCTTTACCCAGTTTCAGCGATGCAGGGGTGACTAACCAAGAAAGGTCAGCTTAATTTCTAGCAGAATCAAAGAGCATGGTTTCTCTGTTGGGAGTGTGGGTGGGGACCGAGGAATGAGCTGATGGCAACTGCCACCACTGGAGTGGGGTGAGAAGGCCGAAGGCCTCCATGCGGGGCTCTGCAGGATGAAGGCAGGAACTGGGGGCAAGGAGGGAGCCCAGGCCATGCTCCGGGAGAGTGACCATGAGGTTTGAGCCAAACATCTGGGTTTCCAGGCTCTGCCCCCTTCTAGTCCCACAATCTTCCTGCTCTACTTATTTTTCTGGCCTTGGTTCTAACCCTGAAGGTGGCTTGTTGAGGCCGAGTCCTACTACGAGAAGGGCTGGTCTGCGAAGGTCAGGGGTTAGTATCTCAGGCACTCCTGAAGTCACTGTGTTTTCATTTCATAAAGTGTGGATTTCTCAGTAAGGGCTGGAGTCAAGACTCGAACCCAGGTCCCTGTACTCAACATTCTATGGCCATGCGCTGAGCAATCAGAGTGGGGGCTGAGAGGCAGGGCCGGCTTCTTATTTCTTTTCCTAGAAGCCCATTTCACATTTGATCTGATAAAAAGGCACTATCTGATGCAAATAGCCTGGCTGGGGGCTGCCAGCTCCCTCAAACCCGCAGCAATTAACCTCTTCTCATTCATTCGCTCAATCAATAAGTATGTATTGAGTGCTTACAATGGTCAAGACATCGTGTTAGGTCTTGGCAATGACTCTGAATAAAAACACACAAAGTCTTTATTCTCCTGGAACTTACAGTCTAAAGGGAGTGCAGGGACAGATATTAGTCAAATAGCCATACAAAAGAGCGATTAATGAAAACCAAGGCAAGTGCCTGCAAGGAAAGGAGAACAATTCTAAGAAAGTGGTCCAGGGAAGACCTGGCCTGGGTGGTGGGGCCAGAGAAGGCCTCCTGGGGAGTACAACGCATGAGCCAAACTCTGTAGGGTGGCTGAGCTAGACAAAGAAGGGGAGGGGGAGGTGTGGACAAAGGCTCATCCCAGGGAGGCGGCAAAGGGCAGTACTGGGACAGTAACACAGCCAGTGGGATGAGGCTTTGGGATGGTGGGCTGAGCCTTATATACCAAGGAGTAAAGGAGTTTAATCTTTACAGTAGGAGCAATGGGAAGCCACTGAGGGATTTACGGCAATGAGGTGACATGAGTTGTGCTTTGAAAAGTTCACTCTGGTTGCCAGTCAGTCACAGAGGCGGCACTGAAAGGTCTGAGCTGCATGCAGAGAAAGGGAGGTAGAGCTGGGAGAGAGCAAGAGAGGGGAGGGCAGAGCAAGAAGAGCAGGATGGAAGACTGAGCCTTGGAAGGGATGGGAGAGAGGCAAGTCACCCAAAGGAAATCAAAGTTGTGTTATCAAAGGAGGGGAGATGCAGGCTAGCTTCCCATTTAGTGTGGTGCTGAGGGTTTGGACCTTAATCTGGGGGGCTGATTTTAAATTCTCAGATGACGATGGTGTGGAACCAGGCTTTAGCACCGTGGAAAGTTCCCCAAGCCATTCTTGGGTGCATTGGAGCCCTTGGTTGGCATCCCCAGAGAAACTCAGCTCAGTGCTTGCAGGGCTATCTTCTGGGAGCATGGCACACAAAGAGATGCCAGGTCACTCCTGCATGAATGCCCAGGACATGTGGGAGGGAGAAGCTCTGGCACTGGCCAGACTGGAGCAGGGGCTTCAGTCCCCCAGCCCCCAACTCCCAACGGACAGAGCAAGCAAGATAATAGCGAAGAGAAGGCAGCCTGGGAACGGCCCACTCCGGGCGGCTGAAATGGCTGTAATCTACAGCCATCTTACTTAACGGGCTTCAAAGGGAGATGGAAAGACAGAGAGGCAGCTGGCTGTGGGAGCAACTTGAGTGTGACTGAGATCAAAGGCAACAGAATGTGGTGCCACACCCCCCTCTTTTGAGCCACAGGATCCACAGAGATGCTGGAGTGGAAGGGATGTCCAGGGAGCAAACAGATTCTCCAGGAAGCTGGGGCCAGCAGAAGGGGCCCGAGAAGCCCCTTGCAGCCCAGCCCAGCCCAGCCCAGCCCCTTGGGGCGGTCTGAGGAGCTCAGTGTTCCTGCATTTTGACATCTCTGGAGCTCCTCCAGCAGATGACCAGGGATTGCCAGGAGGAAATTGCAACCCCTTTGAGCCCCAGAGGCACCCTCGGTGTCGGTTTGTGTGTACCCTAGGCTCTCATCCAGTCCTTCAGAAAGTTATGAAGTTGGCACATGGCATGTAAGTGGATAACTGACAGACACAGGCAGGGAGGGCTGGTTCTTTCTGCTGCATCTCTGGGGTTGCTTGAGGTTGATCGCCATGCTTGGGGGCAGGGGCAGGGACAAGTTGGCCTTCTTGTTGCAAGCTCTTCTTCACAAGTCTCGATGGGGACCTTGGACCAGGACAGAGGTCATTGCCAGTAGACTTGCAACCAGCAGTGTCCTGCTCCTGCTTTGAGCGACCTCTCTGCCCTTGGATTTGGCTCTTCTGTGAATGTCCGGGTCTCTGTGGATGACTAGCTCTGTGGCAGCAGTAGCTTGGTGGAGGCACTGCCCATCCTTTTGGACATAGCTTAGAGCAAGCAGTAATCAGCGTTCGCTTAGTAAACAAACGAGTGAACAAGTGGGTGAATAATGAGCGGTATTCTTCGTGGGCTGTGACCAGTGCAATGAAGCTGCAGCTCCCATGGAGCATAAGCAAGGACCGGGGTGCCTAGGTCTCTGGGCCTTGAGGAGGGCGGTACAGTGAGGGGGTTTAGTTTTCAATACCCGGAAGTCAGAATGGGAGCTTAGAGCAGGGCCAAGGGCTGTTCTCCTGGCAGCACAAGGTAGAAGCTCGGTGTCTCTGCAGATGACCAGGCTATGGAGTGTGAGGCGTCTGTGGGTTAGGAGGGCCTCAGAGAGTGACCAGGGCATGGCTGGGAGTCTTCAAGTGCTGCTGAGGCAGAGGGACGCCAGGATGGCCCCACAAGCTTCAGGGGACACAGCACCCTCACACAACCTGTGGTCTGGAGGCGGGGGGGTGCGTGCGTACATGCGTGTGTGTTTCACTGTGGCTGGACAGTTTGGAGAGATGCCTGGAGACTTCTGGGTCTGGGACCCCTGGAAATGTTTGGAGGGTCTTTGCGAGGTGTTGGAGTAGAGGGTGTGGTAAGAAGGTGCCTACGGCCCCTAGGGTGCCAGGGAAGGTGGACAGGGCCTCCGGGGGAGCAGGTGCAGGCCTGCTTGACCCTTATCTTTCCAACAGAGGGAGAGACTAGGGCTGGGGTCCCTTATTCCCTCAGCTGGAATAAAAAGAGAGTCTGTCCCTTTTCAATTTCCTCCTCAGCAGCTCTGCATAAGACAGGAAGCAACTCAGGGATCTCACAGGAAATCACGTGCATTTGCTGACACGGTTAGTGGAGGTGCCGGGGGCTTCACTCCGAGCCCCCGGCCTTGACCTCCACCCTTCATCTTTGATGCCGGGGTGCAGGGCCCCATGCTGGACTCCCTGGAATGGGAGGGGGCTACCTGGTGGAGGGGCTCAGGGTTGGGAGAACTGGGCCTCAGGGTGGCTGCGAGAGGCTGGTGTCTGGGTTCGCCCCTAGAGGGAAAGGAGTGGGGGCTCAGTGCCTGGCCTCAGCCCCAGAGGGGCTCACAGATGCGTGGGGAAGACAGGCGGGCACTTGGGAGTGAGGTGAGACACTAAAGGCAATGAGAGGTTTGCGAGTGTGCACCGCTGTGCGTGTGTGAGGGCAAGTGTGCGCCTCTGTGTGTGTCTGTGTGTGTATCCTAGGTGGCAGAAAAGCTGTGCATTAAGATCCGGTGCAGATTACATGCCTGCATTTGTGTGTCTGAGGGTTTCTGTGATGTGCACACTTGCATGGAGTGTCTCTGAGTGTGTTTGTGTTGCTGTGTGTGTGGGTTGCGTGTGGGTTGTTTGCATGCCCCTGTTGCACGGGCCAAGGGCAGGAGAGCCATGCTTCTTTAGGGGCAAGAGGGGGGAGATCCGGAGAAGGAAGGAGTGTGTGTGCGCGAGCGTGCCGAGTGGCAGGAGTGACAAATGATTAATCTATAGGAATCTATATTCTATTCTTCCGAGCGTCCACTCCGCCCTGCTCACGCTCCCATGCATCCCCTCTGGAAATCCATCACCTGACTCCCCGCCAAGGACAAGCTGTGAACCGTGCGCGCTGGCCGTATTGATGGACTTGCCCGTGCTTTTTATACATTTGGACATACGGAGGCGGGGGCCTCATCGTTCATTCTCTCATTCATTTATTTATTCATTCAATCACTGGTCCAGCAAATAGTTCCTGAGTGCCTACTGTGTGTCAGGAATGGTCCTGGGTCCTCAGGGTATGATGATGAAAGGTAGAAGTGGTCCTTATTTTCTCTAAGTTAGGGGTAAATGGGGGTTTTACTTTTTAGTTTTTTTTATTTTTATTTTACTGTTGCTCTATTACAGTTGTCCGAGTTTTTCCCCCCATTGCTCTCCATTGCCCTGCCCACCCCCAACTCCCACAGTCAATCCCTACCCTGTTGCCCATGTCCATGGGTCATTTACACATGTTCCTCGACTAGACTCTTCTCTTTCTCCGCTTCTCCCCCACCCTCCAACCCTCTAGTCACTGTCAGTCTGTTCCTTGTTTCCCTACTTCTGGTTCTATTTTCCTCATTTGTTTGTTTTGTTCATTTGATTCCTGTTATAGGTGAGATCATATGGTATTTGTCTTTCACCACCTGACTTATTTCACTTAGCATAATACTCTCTAGTTCCATCCATGCTATTGTGAAATGTAGGACTTTTCTTTCTCTCTGCTGCGTAGTATTCCATTGTGTAAATGTACCACAGCATTTTGATCCACTCATTTACTGATGGGCACTTAGGCTGTTTCCAGCACTTGACTATTGCAAATAATGCTGCTATGAACATAGGGATGCACAGGTTCTTTTGAACTGGTGTGGCTCAGTGGATTGCCTGCTGGCCTGCGAACCGAAGGGCTGCTGGTTCTATTCCCAATCAGGGCACGTGCCTGGGCTGCGGGCCGGGTCCCCTGTTAGGGGTGTGCGAGAGGCAACAGATCAGTGTTTCCATTGGGGGTTTTAGATAGCATGCTGGTAATTTCAGGGGAATGGGGTGCAGGAGTTATGGGAGGGGCTTTGGAAGAATAGAGGAGGTGCCTGGAAAATGAACCTGAGTGGACCACAGAAGGCTTCTGAAGAAGGTAACACCTCAGGGGAGCCCTAAAGGGTGATAGAACCAAACGAGAGGGAGAGGGGAGGGTGCACCAGGCAGAGGGAGCAGCGCATGCAAAGGGTCAGAAGCAAAGGGAGGCTGCCCCTTGGGGAAAACTAAGAGTGGTTCAGGTGGCTAGGGCCGGAGTGTGAAGAAAAAGTGGCAAGAGATGAGTGTACAGAGGTGGGCAGGGGCCGGGAAGAGCCTGAGTGCCCTGTTAGAGAGGTCGGATTTTACCCTGAGGGCAAAGGGGAACTGTTGAAGCTCTTAGGAGGTGGTAATAATGATGTCGCACTTTCTAAGGCAATCCTTGGTTGGCCGGGGAGAGTCTAGACTGGAGACAGAAAAGCCAGCCAGGAGGCTGCCATAAGGGGTTCCAGGAAGGTACGGTGGTAGCTTGGGTGAGGGTGGAGGTGGGGATGGAAAGATATGGGGTAAATCCAGATCTATGTTGGAGTCAGAACTAAGAGCTTGATGAAAGACCAGATATTGCGGTGGGAGAGTGTCAAGCATGACCCTAGGTTTCTGGACAAGGTATTCTATCTCTCTTCACCTCAATTTCCCCATCTCAAACACAAGGATTACAATTCCTGCTTCATAGGGTTGGTGTGAGGCCATTCGACTCCATCTCCATTTCTGACCACCACTGCAGTCCCCTTTGGCAATGGCATGTCTGTTCTTCCCGTTCCACTGATCCAATGGGCCATCTCCTCATCTGCTCTTCCTTAGGAGGTTTTGGGTGGACCCATCCCCATGGGGATGTTCCTCAGCCTATGCCCCAGGCAACCCCTGGAACGTGGTGCATGTCCCAGAAACACGCAGGCCAGCCTCCTGCTCACAGATGGACAGACAGGCACTCAGAGAGGAGAGGACCTGTCATCTACCCTCGCAGGTGTTCAAGAGGCCACAGACACATCTTTAGGCAGCCTGACTTTCTGCAAGTCACCACACCTGCCCTCTGCTTTCAGGCCCAAAGGGTTTCTACTCAGCTGGTAACTTTCTGCTCTTAGGGAGGATCGGGGAGACAAGCCAAGGCATGAGACTCCAGGCTGTCCTGGGACAAGGGCGCTGGCCAGGCCCCCAGCAGGCTCCGAGGGCTGCGAATTTTTCAGCTGGCCCTTGTGTGATTGGACGAAACATTCAGAGATGAACTTTTGCTCCAATTGCCCCTGGGTCAGCCAAATAACTTCTGGTCATGGACACCTTGCATCAGTTTATTGCTTTTGAACGTTGGACTTATGTTCTATTTTGCAAAACAGCAGTCTTTTTTAGACACAGGCAGAGCTGACACTTATCGTAGCAAAACCTTCTTTCCTTTTCCTCACTCCCCCTCTGAGTGTGCATGGTAATGACACTGAACTCAGCAGGGCAAAGGCCTCTCCTCTGGGGTGCGGCAGTGAGAAGTCCTGCCCTGGGGGGCGGGGGGGTGGGGGGTGATGATGGGGTTTGGTCTGCCTGGGTGAGGAAGGGGAGGCAGGAGGGCTTGGCTGGCTTTTCTGCCCAGGCCTTTGAGGTATTATTGCATTTTGTGCAGGAAATGAGACTGTGGACCAAAGAGGGCCAGCTTCTCAGGAAGAGTTGCAAAGTGCCAAAGAGCAGGCCCAGCGCACTTAGAATATTTTCGGATTAGGCAACGGTGTGCACAACATGATGGGGGAGATGGCTTGTGTTTTTGCGGAGCGTTCAGTCACAATTTATCATTATCCAATTCTTTTTCCCTTGGGTTTCCTCTCTCGTACATTTTTTATTCGGATCTGACAGCTAAATGAGGAATCACACTGCCTACGTTATCTGTTTTGTTCAGGAATTAATCCGGTCATCAAACACTGACTGCCACGT
This sequence comes from Mormoops blainvillei, assembly GCA_004026545.1. Classification (NCBI taxonomy): domain Eukaryota; kingdom Metazoa; phylum Chordata; class Mammalia; order Chiroptera; family Mormoopidae; genus Mormoops; species Mormoops blainvillei. Next base: position 27,889 of record PVJD01004953.1, read on the forward strand.
GGTGAGCGTGAGCAGAGACTGGCTGCGCGGGTCCCCAGGCAGCCCCGGGGTCAAGGGGCCCTTTCCACCTGGCCAGCCTGGGAGATGGGGCCTGGGGAGACACGCCAGCTTCCTGAGAAGCTCTGAAGTTCCCTGAGCGCTGGTCACAGGTTCCTTGGCCAGAAGACTCTCTTGGGTGGTTCTGCCCCAGTCCCTTGTCCAGTGCATGGGGTCATTAGCTAGGAAGTCAAAAACTGGAGGTCATCCCCCTGGGCCGCTTTGAGAAAATGGGCATGGATCCCTGACCTCTGTGAAGGGGTTAATTCAGGTGACAGTCGTCCTCCTGGGAAATCCCTGAAATATGTCATTCTTTCCCACTGCAGTTGGCCTATGTTACCAGCTCACTGAGCCTCTGGAGCTAGGTCCAGCTTCAGCCCAGAGTGACAGGAAGGCACAGTGCTTCGGGGGCGTCTGGTCCTTCTGCGACCCAGGTTCCTCCCCTCTCTCCCTCCGTCCCCTCTTATTCCCTCTTTCTCCTCTTATTTCACCTTCTGCCCCTTCCTTCCTGCCCCCGTCCTTCTTTCCTCCTTTTTCTCCCTTCCTTCTTTCCGTCTCGCTCAATTTTTGTTCTCTGCAAAGGTGATGAGCAAAATCCAATGGAGAATCAGACAGACCGAGTCTTGGCAACCAATGATTGCAAATGGGGTGAGTTCTGGGAAGGAGAGGTGCAGGGCCACCCCGGACTGAAGCCCCAGCTGCACGAGGCCCGGGGACAGATGGGGCAAGGCTCCAGGATGGAAAGGGAACCCCAGGCAGGGGCAAGTGGTCCCAGGCCCCTGGACTCTGTTTGTAGGCCCACCTCCCCCACTGTCGGTGTTTGACTGATGGCAGCCTCGCTGGTAAGACCATTGGTTGTATGAGAGAGAGACCGCGCCTGGCTTGGTTCATTCCTGCAACCCAGCTCTGAGCACAGAGCAGGTAGAGGTGTTCCCAGGTATGTTATGCATGAGTCCATGAAGGGGTAGAAGAGAGAGGTGGTGGCCGTGAGCTGAGTTGATGACCTCACTCAAAGTCCCCAGATTCTCCCTTAGCTGGCAATTTCCTGCCAATGACTGGTGCTCCCCAAATATTCTTGCCTCTGGATGTCACCTTGAATGCACCCCCCGACCCCGCCCGTGTGTGTAGAGGAGGAGGGGACCACTGCACGATGCAGGGAGGTGACAGGGCAGCCCGACTGCTGGGAGCACAGACCCTGCAGCCACGTGTCCTAGCCCAAAGCCGGGGTTGTCATTGCCTACTTGTGGGACCGTGGACCTCCAGTTTCTACCTTGGTGAAAAGCGGGTGATCAAAATAGGCTTTGTCTCTTAGCAATGCAATGAGGATGGAACGAGATGACGTGTAGCTGGGGCCTGACCCGGCGCCTGCCCGTGTGTGACAGTTCCCGCTCTGCTTTGCGGGGGGTGGGGGTGTGGGGCTGAGAAACTCGTCCAGGCCCCCTCTCTCCAGCCCCAGGCCCCAGAGTGTCCTTGTCCTTCTCTGGTCAGCATGGTGACCTACAGGTCCACATGTCCTCTCCTTCCTTCCAGCTTGGCTAGGTGGGGATTCCGGTGAAGAAGCAGATGGCAGCTGGGGCTGAGTGTGACAGTGACTGTGCTGCGAAAGGGTGCTAATTTATTCTGCTCAGCCCTGACTCGGAGTTGGAAGGGGAAAGCTATGACTTCTGGAAGGCGAGGCTGAGGGTGACCTCAAACAGGCACTGGTCCTTGTTCTCCTGGCTCTTAGTTGCGAGGGTGGGATGGGAGGCAGGTCTGGAAGGACCCCAGGGAGCTTCCCTGTGTGGGGACCTCCAGCAGGAACTGGGGACGAGGGTCGGGCTGCAGCCCTGGCCACGGAGAGAGGAAGCTGGGACGCGGCAGGAGGACGGGGCCCGGGCGGAAGGGACAGCGGCCCAGGAGTGGCGTTCATCTGTTCCTCTGACTTGGCCGGGCCCTTTTCTCATTAATCTACTCATCTTCCACGTGAGTGTCGATGCCTGCTAAGCAGGGGGGAGAAAGATGTAAAACTAATCCCCACTCTAATAAAAACAGCCTTCCGATTAAATATGTATGAACGCATATTGATTTGGGGATTAAATAGAAAAGAAAATTGAGCCTGTAATGGAGCCGGGGAACATGTACAGGGTGAGACTTAGGGTGTGCTTCTCCAAACACACCTGTTGGGCCTGGGCCCGGGCTGCCAAGGACAGGGAGCCCAGGCTGCAGGTGGAGCCACCCAGCGGCACCTTGGGTGTACCTGAGCAGGAGCCACTAGGCCAGCCTCCATCCACTTTTGGAGGAACCTCCACTCTCTTCCCAATTTTGGGAAATTCCAGGGGAGGGTTGCGCTGTTGGGATGGATGTTTAAGAACAAGGCTTTTGCTGGAGGGCAGCGGAAGAGGCCAACATCCTTCCGGCCCTAAGGGAAGATGGCTTATTGTTCACCTGCTACGTGAAGGTTCTTGCGCTGCACTGGGATTTAGCCCGCAGCCTTCTGGCTCCAAGTCCAAGGTGGCGCGTCATACAGGCCAGCGTGGGCAGTCTGCTTACACCAGAGCTGGCAGAACGATGGAATCACGCGTCCTCCAGGCTGGAAAGGCTTTCCGGTTTGAGTCCTGCTCCCCCCATCCCAGCCTGAATTGCATCACCTTCCCTCATTGACACAAGTCATCCACCTTCTCCTGGGATGTCTCCAGGGATGGAGAGCTCACTCCCTTTCAAGGAGAGCTGAGAACTCTGGGAAGGAACCCAAGCCTGTCTTCTCTCATGTCCATCCATAGGTTCCATGTCTTCTCACTGGGACCGAGGGAGACAGGGGAGAGCGGAGTGGTGACTGCTGACACCTACTGTGCCCCAGGCGCTGTGCCGGGCCATCTCCCGTGATGACCTTTTAGCTCCCCAAGGATGTTGTGACATCGATCTGATTATTTCTACTCCACAGCCTAGAAAACAGACTCAGATTTTAGGTAATTGTCTAATCATCACCATCATTATCATAATGGAAACCATTTATTAAACACCTACTATATGTCAGGCATTTTACACACATGCCAGTCTTCGCAACATTCCTGAAAAGTAGGTGTATATTCTGGACTGTGCAGCGAGGAGACTGTGGCCCAGAGGCTAGAGATGTGACCTTTCCTGTGCACAGCCAGGCCCAACTTGCCCGACCCTGGCCGTTCCACTGTGTCTTGGGGAAATGTGGACTCCTGGCTTCTCGCTGTCCACTCCTCAGGAGCCCCCAGCCCCAACCCCAGCCCCATGTGGTCGGACCAGGACGCCCTCTCTCTCCCTGAGCCTGGCGCCGGCTCCTTGGGTCTCTGTGCTCCTCTCCCCTGAAACCCGCTGGGGCTCCTTCGCCCTTTCCCATCCTGTATCACTTCGCCTCTGCTCTTGGCTACTGCTCCCCGCCCTGGCCCCGACAGTTTTAGGATCTGCACTGCCCCCATGGCTCCAGGCCCCCACTTCCTCAGGGTGGAACACACTTGACAGTTTTGAGAGCAATTTCACACTTGTTGTCTCTCTCAAAGTCTGGAATGACCTGATGTCCCGTATGACAGATGACGCATCTGCAGCATAGGCAAGTGAGGCAATTGACCCTAAACCACAGAGCTGGTGAGTGACATTCCTGGGTATGTCTCCCAGGTGATTTGCATCTGTCCCAAGAGCAGGTGCCTTTTCAAGGCTCATATAAGACACACTGAGGCTGTGTGATGGAGTGGAAAGAGTATATGGACTGGAGTTCAAGTCCCTGTGCTTCTTTTAGCTGGCTGTGTGACCCCGTGCAAATTATATCATCTTTCTGAGTCATAATTTTCTCAGGCTTAGCTTGCCCCCATCTCTGGGGCTGGAGCCAGAACCCATCTGGGAATACCTTTGAGGTGCCCCCAGGACTCAGGGTTTGCCCACATGACTGCTGGTCAGAGAGACACCTGCCAGGACAACTACCCCCTCAGTGTGGCCCTGGGAGGGAGGAGGGAGAAAGGCATCAGAGGTGGAGTGAAGGGACAGGAGTGTCTCAGGGCCTGGTGGCAGTGCCCTGTTCATTAAGGCCTGTGGGGAGTGCTCAGAGCCCACAGGCCCCCAGCTGCCACTGCCTGCATTCTGTGGTTATAAAAGCAATGACTTAATTTTAATAAGAGTCTGAAGGGTTCTTCAGGAAGCGGCCGCCACCACTGCATCCTTGATTAAAAGAATGAATCAGGCCAATCCGCTTCCACCTAGCGAGGCTGGGAACGGAGTGTGGGGCTGCGCTTTCTCCGAGGACCCCAGCATCTGCGGCAGGAACCCAGGCTTTGGGAGCACTAGAGGCAGGGGACCCAGGCCTTCACCACCAGAGACCGGGTCCTGCCTCCTGGCTCCGCTGCTGACCTGCTGCAGGACTGGGGGTGCAGAGTTAGTCTCTCTGAGTCTCCGGTTCTTCTCTGAAATGAGCAAAATAATAAGTGGCTCAGACTCTTGGTGGGATGATGTGAAGAAGGACACACGAGGCATTTGCGGAGCCAGTGCCCGGCTCACACTGCATAGTGTGAGACCCCGTGAGGTGTTACCCTAGACACCGGTTTTTTCTTTCTTACCCGAAAACCTTGTTACTGTGCGTCTGTTTGACACAGGCATTGATTCCGACCCTGGGCTTCTGAGTCCGAGTTTAGGGATTTTCATGAGCCCAACATTCAGGCTATGGGATATTTAGCCCCCACGTCCCTCCAGAAGTTCTGTAGAACCATGAGCTTGTAAACTCCAAATACACATGGGACCCTCAGGGGTCATTCTGTGCAGCCTGTTCCCCTGTCTCACACCCCAATCCCTCCCACAGACAGGAACACACAGGTGTCATTCCCCCCTCTCTCCTGCATCCGCATCTTACCCCTCATGATGGTTGGAGAAAGGAACACGTGGGCAGGCTTTCCAAACCGGCTCTCCCATTTCTCAGCCTGGCAAAGGTGGGTCAGAGCGGGGCTCCTGGCCCCCACTCTCGCCCTCCCCTGTGGTTCTGCGGGAAAGCCTCAGTCATTGTCTGATTTCTTAGGGCTGCCTGCCTGGTGAAGGGAAACCGAATGCCGTCACATTCAGGATGGTCCTGTGTGCCGAGCAAGTGGCTTGTCTCCTGCAGGCCAGCGGTCCCTTCGCACTCTTGAGCCGGTTGGTTTGCCACAGGCAAACCACCATCAAAAATGCTTGTGGGAGGTGTGTGATCCAGGTTGTCATGGGCAAGCCTACCCCATTTCCTCCTTGCGGGTGGGGGTCAAGGGTCCAAGGGAGATGAGATCACTCTCATTTCTAGCATTTTCCCACTGTGCTTAGCCTGAAATCCAAACCTCTTACTGGGACTTCCAAGGTCAGTGGGCTGGCTATGGCCCACACACCTCCAGATTTCACCCTTCTCCACCCTGTCCTAGGTGTCAGGAGGGTGAGCCATGGGGATGTTCCCTGTCTCTTGGGTGGCCTTGGCCAGTGGGTGTCACCAGCAGGAGAATGGGGAGAGGCAGGACAGTGAGGCTGGGTGTTGACGTCACTGGTGGTATCCCTATGGGGCCGTCGCAGCTTGGACGAGCTCCTCAATGGAAGCTCGCACCCTCTCTGGAGGTGGCCCTCTTGGTACAACTCCGCTTGCAGTAACTGCTGTCTTCCCTTACTCTCTTGCTTGGGATTGTTATCGTCCTAGAGATCTGCACCACCATTGTGACTCCCCTGCCCACAGCTGTATAAAGAGCATCTTTATTAAACTGTCCTTACCTGACCCAGCATGCTCTAGGATTGTCCTGCTGGGCCCCTGGCTGATCATCCAGGGCACTTGTCCAACAGGTGTCACAGTCCTTCACAGCTGGGGGTCCCTTCAGGCTGGATGGTACCTGGGCTGAGCCAGATGTTAAATAGTGTGAATTCACCCCTGACTTCATCTCTTCTCGTTTCCACCCTCTCAGTACATTCCAGCCACACGGACCAGCTTCCTGTTTATTGAACAAGCCCTGCTCGAACCCACTTCCTTGACCATCTGCTGTGTCCCAGCACCTTCTATTACATCTACCTGTACCAGCGGGGAGCCCAGCAGGAAGGGCAGAGCACGCTGACTCCAAAGAGAGAAGGCAACCCAGCGACCAGGAACATGGAAAGCTGTTAGCACCTAGAGGCCTGGGCGGCCCTGGAGGAAAGGGTGCTGTCAGTGCCTGGAGACAACTGGAAGTAGCATCATAGAAGAGTCAGACACCACCAGAACCAGACAACAAGGGGTGGGAGAAGCGGTGAAGACACACCTGGGCCTCTCTTTCCTGGTGCCCTCGTTTCCCTCAGGGCTTCCTGTGTGTGAGCCCAGCTAGAATCAGGCAGCAAGGGAACCTTGGGTGCTCCCTGTGGGGTCCGTCCGCCAGAGCACAGAGCAGACGGCGGGTGGGAGGAATGGAATCGAGGCCGGGGAAGAAACAGGAAAACCGGCACATCTTTGTCGTGCTTATCACCACCTGAAGTACTCATATTTCTTTGGTTGTCTGGTTGGTTCCTGGCTTTCTTCTCCACTGAAACATCAGCTCCTCCAGGACACGGTCCTTTCACCTTGGCCGCTGTGGAATCCCCGGCGCTGGGCAAGGTGCCTGACATCAGGCTGGAGGTTCAGTCTAGCTGCCCTGTTGCTCAGGGCTCCTGGGTCATCTTGGTCCTTCCGGGTTTGAGACGGGCAGTGGGCACCCCAGGGCAGGGGGGTTTGTGTGTGGATTCTACCAGATTGGAGCCTGCCATTGGCCCCAGCAGGTTTCATCTGGCCATGCAGGGGTTAGGCCTGGTGGGTGGGGTGGAAGCCCAAAGTTCCACTTTGCCCCGTGTCCTGGGTGCTGAGCTACTGGCCCCACTTTGGAAGGATAGTGGAGAGTGGACACTTGAACTTGGGGAAACTCCAGCATGGTAGGAGGGTCCTGGCATGAGCAAAGTGACCCTCCTTTGTTTTCTTCCCAGCCACAAAGCCAGAGACTGAAAGAGGAAGAGAGAGAGCAAGACGGAGAGATGGGGTTGGCTCTTCTGTTTGGATCAGATGACCCATTTCCATTGTATCTGTTGCCCCTGATGTCCTGGGCAGGCCCTGGGGACAGTGCTGGGAGCAGCCCTCAGCAATGTGGGGTCCTGTCACTCAGTGCATCTGAGTGCCCTGTTATTCACTCAGTTCATCTGTTTGTTTGCTTATTAACTATTTATCGAACACCTACTATGTGCTAAGCCCTGGAGATGACCATGAACGCGGCACAGGCCGTCCCGTCTGCACTTTGCTTATGTTTCCAGGGTCTCCAGCCCTTCTGACGCAGCAGTGTACTTGCTGAAACCTGACCTAACCAAGAAGCAGACACTGCCGTGGGCAGTTTTCTGTACTGTGGAATCATAGCAGCTCCACATGGAAAGCTAACAGGCGGTGTCCACGCTACTCAGTGAATCCCACCACGGCCAACGCTTGCATCACTCAGTGCGCCATCCCCTGGCCCTTGTGCCCTTGCTCACGGTGCCCTCCCAGATACATGTCACTCCCCTGCTCGAGCTTGGCCGGAAGCATCTCCCAGGACGTGGACATGCACATCCTTTGCACTGTCGAGTCCACCAGGGGGAAGTGACTCAATTCACTTAGATCTGGATCTCCCAAACTCACAGGAAAACAATGTCTCTGGTTGCTGGTGGGAGTGGAAGGGGACAGGGGAAAGGCCAGTATCTGACTCAAAAAAGATGGAAGGCAAGGCCCAAATGCTCTTGGAGCAGGAAGAGACTGCAAAGTGGCTGCAGCTCCTCGCAAATGAAGTACGAAAGGCAGAGCATATGCTGCAAACCGTTCAGGCCCAGGAGCTTGGTTTGGCTGCCCAGTCCCTCCTGGCTGTTTGCCGTGCCCCCCGTGCTTCCAGGCCCCACCATTCTGGGAGCTCCCTGAGGGTGGGCTGCAGGCGCCTCAGCAGACCACGGCAAGCTCACAGCCCCTTGCTCCTCTGGGCTGTTCCCAAGACAAGGTGCTGCACACAGACCTGCGTGTCAGTCGGATTGCTTCTGCCTGCCCCCGTCCGCTGATGCCTGAACAGGAGGAACGAGAGTTGTAACGAGTTCGAGAGCTCATCAGGTCCAATCTTGGCATCTCCCAGATGGGGGAGGTGAGTGTGGAGTGTGAGGTGAGTTCATCCCAGGTCACATGGGAAGCGTGTGCAGAGCCAGGGCTGGACCCCAAGTCTCTTCACCTGCAGCCCAGGGGATCATAATGACACCTGGGGTGAAGGGCTTTGTTTCTCCCGAGTGCCCCCAAATCTTAATTTCTAATTGTATGGTTTTGAGCAAGCCCCATAACTTTTCTGAGCCTCTGTTGCCTCATCTGTAAAATGGGCGCAGGTGTGCTAAGCTGACTGCGTTTGTAGTGACCCTGGTCCGTGCTTGGCTCGCGGATGCGTGCAATGAACAGTAACTGATTCATTTCCACCCCTGATAAGTCTTCAAAGCTACAATGACACACTTCCAGTAGCTGGCACCTCAAGATCAGGATGTTAAAGAGGAAAAGTCATACACTCGTTTGGGCCTGTGTGTCCATGAACGAGACTGCCATGCTCCTAGCGCCTGGAGCGGGGGCTGCAGAGTCCTCTCTGTCCATCCTGAGACCCCACTCTCCTGCTATCTTCAAGCAGGCACCTTCCCTTGTCTCCCCCTTGTGGCCCCTCCTGCCCACTCCCTGCCCTGCAACCTCTGGCCTGTTAGCCTCTGAAATAGTCAAGATTTTTAAAAAAATTTCAAGTGATAAAACTCCAACTCAAATGGGCTAAAGCATACAAGACCGCGTATTGGTTCGTGGTGAGTCCATTCTTCCTGTTGCTCAGGCCGGCATTCTTGCCGCTGTCCTCAATTCCTCTCTTCCTCATACCCTACCAGCAAACGCTCTTGGCTCCATCTTCAGAATCCACCCAGAATCCACACTCTTCTTCCTGCCTCCACTGCCACTGTTCTAGTCCAAGGCACCGTCACCTGTCACCTGGACTGCTGCCATGGCCTCCTAACGGGTCTCCCTGCTCCTGCCCTGGACCTCTGCAGTTGGTCTCTGCACAACACCTGGAGCCATCCTTTTAGAGCTGAAGTCCGATCATGGGGTTCCTTTGCCCATAACCCTGACCTTCTCACTCACTGCCCCCTCCCTCCCGTCACATGCCAGCCTCAGGGCAACAGTTTCTGCTCCTGCAGCATGGACTGCTGCTCCTTTAAACGTTGGTGTGGCTCAGTCCGGGTTCTGCTCAAACATCACCTTCTCAAAGAGGATTCCCTAACATCAGATCTAAACTTAGCGCGCCCTGTCCTGCTTTTCTTCTCGCATTCATTACTGCCTGACATGCTAGTTTATTGTATGAGGTCCTTTACTAAGTGAAGCCTTTGTGAGAGTAGGCGGGCTGTCAGTGTCTGGCACATAGTAGGTGCTCAATAAAAGTGTTTGAATAAATACTGGGAATATAAGGATAAACAAAGCAGAGTAGTCTCACACCTATATAGTTTCCACAGAGATGAAAAATATTAAATAATAACTCAACAAATGATTTATTTAGTATTGAGAAAAGTGCTACAGGGGAACAACACAGGATGATATGACAGTGAATTAACCGAGGGCCCCAAAGCAGAGGAGAGGGTATAGAGAGAAGGTATATCTGAGAGGGCTTCCTTGAGGAGGTGATATTTCAGGTAGGACTTGAAGGACGGGGAGTTGTCCCAGGGAATAGTGATGGGAAAAGCATTTCACGATGAAGGAAGAGAATGTTCAAAATCTCTGATTGGGAGGAAAAATCAGTGCTTTTATGGAGCAACAGGAAGCCAGGTGGTCTGAGCAGAGTGGAAGGGAAGGGGGTTGGGGGGAGAAGGAGCTCAGGATGGGAACAGTACAAAGGGCACTTGACAAAGTGTCAGCAAGTGGAGTCTAACACTTACTTGCTGTGTGTCCTTGTGCAAATTCCATTGCTTCTCTGAGCTCATATGTCCCTCTGCTGATATCAGGACCAATGATAGGACCGCTCCCCTCCAGGAACCTGCTCTATATCCTGTTGGTCCCATGCAGCTAGACAGGTGACCCTCAGTGAGGGCGTGAGGCTGGACCCTGAGGTGGCTGTTCCTGCCACTGCCACAGGATCGGAGGCCCCTGGAGACATCTGAAACTTAGGAAATGTTCTTTCCCAAACGTCTTCTAGGACAGGAGCCACAATCCTTTGACAGGGCTGGGGCCTCCCCATCGTGGACAAAGCAGAACAAAACACCCTTCAGCTCAAGTCACCTCAGATTCAATTCTGGTTCTCTGTGATTTAGACAGTCAGGGAACCGTGTCACACTTGGTCCCTTCCTATTTTCCCCAGAGGGATCTGCCCAAGTGTGCAGCCTCTCTTGGACACGGTTTGCATCTCCTGCTGAAAGCGTGATGCTTACAGTGAAATGAGATGTTTGCCTCTCGCAGGGCTCGGTCATAAAGGATGGCGATGACAGGCTCGAAGCAATAGGTCATGTTGATACTTTCACATTAGTTTTCTATTCTTATTACATTTTGATGGATGGAGAGAGTGGGGATTTTATCGTAATCTCATTCCTGTCTTAAACTGCTAATTCATGCCTGAGTTCCCTCTTCCATTTTGTTTCTACGGATTCAGTCAAGTGCTGATGGGATGAAGATTTAATATGCAGCTGCAAGAAGAGGCACGCTGATAGGAAAACGTTAGCTGGGAAGCAGCGTTTTTAAGAGAACAGTCTAATCAAATCACTTTGTTTTGAAAGTGCCTTGTTACCCCGGAGGTTGGGCTCCTGGTATGTAATAGTAATAACAACGTAACAATAAAACAGTATCTTACATTTATATGGTGATTTTCATTTTTCAAAGTGGTCCATTCCAATGTTTTTTCAAATATCCTCGCAACAGCCTGTGTGGATGGCAGGGTGTGATTATTCCTATTTTATAGATGAAGAAACTGAGACTCAGAGAAGGGAAGCGACTTAGATCAGAGCCTCTCCAACTTAAATGAGAAGAGACGAACGCCAGGAGGTCAGAGTCTGCAGTTCTTGCAAGCTCCCAGGTGATGATACTCTGAGTAGTGAAGATTTGATGACCTTTGTACACATGCATGTGTGGTTTGGGGTCTTTTCATGGATCCTGTGGCGTCCTTTCAATTGCCCTCCCCCTGACGATACGCTTTGGCTGCTAAAACCTCGTACTCACTCCTTCCTCGGGATCCTGGAGTACTCACAGTCTCTGCCGTCCCCTAGGGTCTGCTGGTGTACCTCGTTTTGTCTCACCCACTGCCTGCCCCTCTGTCTGCAGCTTTTCTTTTCCCCTGTGGTGAGCCCGTGGGTGCTTCGTCTCAGGCCTGCTGATGAACCCCAGAAGCTCCTGAGCTCTCAGCAGGGCCTCCTGCTCCACACTTCAGCATTTGGGGCCTGCGGGTATGTGTGCAGGCAGGCTGCGGCTGGATCCCATGGTGGCAGCGAGCTGAGGAGCTGTGCGGTAGGTGGAAGAAGCCCTTCAAGTCAGAGAACTAGACAGAGATACAGGTGTAGGAATCCTGGGCCTGCAGGACTTTCTGTGCCCCAAAGCCGTCTTCAGTTGCAAAGTGCCTTGAGCCATGCCCATCACTTCCTCACAACCACCCCCAGGAGGTCCTTCTTGGGACAGACGAAGAAACTGAGGTTCCAAAAATCTCTGTGACCTTGCACAAGGTCATTAGCCACTCTGGGCAGGGCTTGAACTCAAAGCCGGGTCTCCCAACCCCAAGTCCAATGCTATCAATAGAGGTCATTGGGGCTGTTTTTAAATATACCAGGGGCAGCTCTTTCTGGGGGCATTTTGCCTTTTCCTATATTTTGGACCAGTAGTGGAAGTCACGCTGCAAAGCCCTTGCTGACTGCTTTCTACCAGCCTGCGGCATGTACTGTGAGTTCCGTGATTGTTAGCTGAGCATGTGGATGGCTGGGCATGAGGCGTGTGTGGCCCGAAACCCTCAGATTCCACAGCTCCGTCTGCCTCTCTTACAGTCTCCTCTGGCATTCTCACTTCCTCTCAGTAGCTTTCCTTCTCCTGCTGCGTTCTCTGTTTTTCTTTTTCTTTCTCCTTGTCTCTTTCTCTCTTTTTGGAGAATAAAAATCACTGGACTTGGCATTATTTGCTCGTTTCCATGGCAATAAAATCTGTTTTCGATAATGGCCCTTCCCTGGCTGTGGTTAGTTTTGGTAATTTTAGCAACGCTGTTGCACAAGCCACCTGCATTTCAATACGAGGCAGGCTGGATTCGACTGCCGCTTTCAGGTTGAATAGAAATAAGGGAAAGTGCTTGCTCTAAAATTTCTAGGCTGGATAAATGCTCAAGAAGAAAAGCAAAAGTTATGTAAACCCTGCAGGCTTGAACGTGTGCGCAGCTTAAGACCCGAATGTGACCATGACACTCTCCTGCTTAAAACCTCTCATAACGTATGACCTCGGCACTTGCAGGTGAGTCCAGTCCCTCCTGCAGTGGTGGGCCCTTCAGCCACCTGGTCCCCAATCTCTTATTCTGGCTCATCTCCGACCTTCCATTCTGTAAGGCTCTGTTCATCAAATGCTGTTTCTTGCCTTTGAGCCTTTGCCTGTATTGTTCCATCTGCTTACAATGCCTTTTCTACCTGGACAGCCTGGTGAGCTCCTATTCTGACTTCAAGGGTCTGTCCACGCATGCCCACATCCCTTTCTCAAGGCCTTCCTTATTTTGCCTCCCTGTCACTTACACGGTCTGTTATACAAACATATCCCATCATATTGGTGTTTTTGTTTCTCTGCCTTTCTCGTTTGTGTCCTAGTGAGCTCTTCGAGAACAGCGATGCCGGTTGGGTTCATCTGTGTGGCTCTGGGGCTTGGCACGAGGCATGTGCTTAGTGAATAAAAATGTATAGATAGTAACAGCTACCACGGGTGAATAGTTCACTTTCTCCATGTGCCAGGCCCTTGGCAAAACACCACGGGCATCTTCTCATTGCTCTTCACTCACCCAGTGGGGTCGGGACTATTCGTCTCCCTATTTTACAGATGGGGAAACTGAGGCTTAAATGGGCAAGATACTTGCCCCAGATGACCAAGTTGGTTAATGGAATGGATACTGGTTCATTGAATGCACAGGTGGTAGAAAATTTGAATCACTGGCACTGAGCTCAGGGCTTCCTTTTCAATCTGTAAGAAGATTTTCTTGGAAATCTTTTTGGGGAGCTGTTTGGGTGCAGGCAGAAGTGGTTCTTGTATACATCTGGCCTCGTGGGGAGGAGGGGATGGTGAGAGGGACAAAAGGAGGGAAGATAGAGGGAGCACAGATGTGAGGGAGGTGCATGCGCAGATTTTGCTGATGCTGCGGGCCTCTGGTGAAGAGTGTCAGGAAGACGTGGGGAAGGACGGCCAGAGCCTCAAGCAGCCTGGCCGGAAAATGGGTTTGCGTCTTAGCCCTTCACCCAGCCTGGACTCCTCTGGAGGTGCTGGAGGACGCCTGATGTGTGCCCGGGCTCCATGCAAGATTTAAGACTGCCGAGCATCTTCAGGCTGCTGGGGAAGTTGAGAAGAAAGAGTCAGGGAGAGCTGGGGGACCGCTCAACCTCTGTCTGCTGCTGACAGCTATGGCTGCCAGGAGCGGCTGCGCTCTGATTCATGCGCAAGCCCAGCCACGGCTCCCCCTGGACCAGCTCTGTGGTGCCTGTACTTGGAGTTGAAACAGTTCTAACGAAGCACTTAGTTGGGCCTGAGCCCATGAGGCATGGAGTGGGGACACTCAGAACGCTGGTTTCATAAGCAAGTCGCTGCCCCCTCCCCCTAACCCCTCTTAGTTCTGTGAGACCGTGGCTCGAGTTTGCTGCAAAGTACAGAGCCCAGGACCTGGCAGGGCCCCAGGACGGGGCCTGGGGGCCCTGGGGGAGGCCAAGCACAGTGGAGGTGCCTCCCGCCCAGCCTCTGGCTTCGTGAGAGCCGAAGTTGAGCCACACCCCCTCCCTCACCCCAGAAACGGCATCCAGCATAATAACATAGAGCAGCATGATGTTCCTTCCTCATTTGCCTTCACATAAAATTGGGCGAACCGCCTTCTGAGGCTCTAGACAGAGGAACAACAGGAGGCAGCTATTACTAACAAGAGCCAACGCTCACATAGAACTTAGCGTATGACAGTGAAGTCCGTGCTAATGTTGTTCCCATTTTACAGGTTAGAAAGCACAGAGGCAGCAAGTAATTCGACCAAATCTCACACACAGGGAGCGGACCCAGGATTCGAATGCAGGTGTACCCTCTTTTAACAGCCAAGCAAGGAATGATACGCAGAAACACGGCTGAGACCTTGAAAACCATTCCCTGCTTCCTGCATGTGATCAGTAAACATTTGTGAGCGCCGTCCATGGGCCAGCCTGGGCTCCACAGCCATGATGGGAGGGTAGGGTCGCCGGGCACGAGAGGCTGGCCCCAGCCTTCAAGGATGCCCACTGGGCTCTCGTGCCTTTTGGAGCTCTCCGATGGGGCTGGGGACCCAGCGATGACCCATAGCTGGGTTTGGGGCTCAGAGACCAGGTTTGACTCCCAGCTCAGCCGCTCTCTGCTTGCACGGTCTTGGGTGAGAGACCCGGATGCCTCCTAGCTCCAGTTCTCCTTCTGCCAAGTGGGAAGCACATATTTCAGGCCAACCCATGTTCTCAAGAGGTGACAAACGGCTTAGTGTTTTACACATGTACAGATCTCTCCAGAGGAGAGGGGTTTGAGAAAATACCTATTGTAGAAGGACTAGCCCGCATTTCCTCAGCCTGGGAACCTTGACCAGGGACCTCTCAGAGAGATACTCCCTGCTCCAGACGCTGCTCCTCTTCCTCCATCGAGCTTTCTTCCTGGCTGGGCATTGGGAATTGCTTCTCTGCCTTGCACATGCAATATTAATAGCCATCAAACTAAGACGTGAACTTGGAGATAGGGCAGTTATTGAAATGGCCTCTGGCAGACACAACCAGGTTCAATTTAGATTGACTTCTAATTCTGGCATCAGGGAGAACTGCATTAAGTTATTCCTCATTACTCCCATTTTGCAGAAAGTATGACTGAGGTACCTGGTAGGCCTGCCCAGCGTGTGGTAGGTTTGGAAAGTCTGACCTGCAATATGGGACACGACTCAGGTCTTGCTGAAGATTTTGCCTCAGTCCAGAATCTTTCCCCGGGGAGGAGTTGACTCAAACTAGGACAGACCCCTAAGTAGCCCCAGGGATCCAGAGGAGCCAGATGTTGCCCCCCACGGCGTCCAAGGCCCCTCTCCTCTGAGCCCTGCCTTTCTTCTGCTGGTCCAGGATCCACGCATGGCAAATGCTCTGAAATGACCTGTCTGACCCCCTCCCAAAGTGCTCCTCCATATCACACTGGTCAGAGCCAGGAGGGCATCCTAGTATAAGAGGGGAAACTGAGGTCCAAAGAGGGGGAGGAAGCTTTGCCCAAGGCCACTCTCCCAGCATCCTCAGTGAGTCCATATCTCTTGCTGAGTTCTAAGCCGATTCTTATGGAGGGCCACTGCACCCTAATTCCTCTTCCCATCAGGTAGTAACTGTCTTGTTTAAACTGTCTCTAGGATTAGTCAAACAATCAGAGATCACAGCCAACAGCTGCCCTGTTCTCTCATTATGGGGTGCCTATAATTAATATTTATAAACTGAGAGGGTGCTTGTCTTTCTCTGCTGAAAAGGAATTCAGTATTTCCAGTTGGTGGCTGCAAACATACAGTCTCTTGTTACCCATCACGAAAACAGAGCTGGACTACTTCAGCAGATGCATTTGTAATTGTATCTGGCAGAAAAGAGAGCCCAGGCGGGGGCAGGCAGTGGAAAGAACCCGGGGTGGGGGTCCCGGGGGTGAGGGGAAGGGGAGACAGGCTGGGAGAGAGGGGCAGACACAGAGAGGGCCAGATTCACAGAGACACAGACAAAAGAAACTGAAAAATATGAGCAAGAGAGAAAGACTGTATAACCCCAAAGAGAGAAGGCAATTTGCCAGGAGAACCAGGAGGATGGAGGTGGCGGTGGAGGGAAGAGAAAGGGAGCAGGAAGGATACTGGGAGAGAGACAGACATGGAGACAGAAAGAAACCCAGAAAGTTCAGAGGTGAAGAAAAGATAGACATAAAGAAAAAAAAAATAGAGGCAGAGAAACGAAGAAAGCAAGAAAACACAAGAGAAAAAGACTATAGAGCCCATTGAGAGCAAGAAGATGAAGACAAAACATTGGGCGGGGTGGGGAGAGAAGAGAGAGAGGAACATGGCAAAGTGACACAGAGAGAAGCACACAGGCAGCAGAGGGACTGGCAGGGAGGCAGAGGTGGTCGGAGGCCCCTGGGCCATCTGCCACTGAATAGGAGGTACATCTAATAGATTCTACCCTCACCCCAAGCATAGATCTGGCCTATGGTGTTTCCTGCCAAGGGGTGCACTGGGGCACGGTGTTGAATGAAGTAGCAAAGGAAATCCCATCCTCCAAACCTTTGCCTGTGCTCTCCCACCTGTGGCCAGCAGGGGGCAGTGGAAGGAGCACTGAGTGCGGAGTCACGAAATCTGACTCCCGATTTGGCCGCTAAAATGTTGACTTGGGCCAAGTCTATTTACTTCCTCTTGCCTCAGTTTCCCCATACATTAAGTGAGTCGTGCCTCAGTTTCCCCATATGCTAGATAAGGATTGTTTCCAAACGGTCTGTCAGGGTCCCTTCAGACCTAGCATTTCATGACTTCCGATCCCAACTACCCCATCTCAGGCCCCACTCTTACGGTCCCCTCGGATTCCAAATCCAGCCCAGCCACCCTCCCTGTGCTTAGCTGTCCTGGCAAGGACAGTGCTTCCTGAGGCTGCCTGCGGCCCTCTGTTTTGCACATCAGAACTTATCGAGGGTTTTAACTGTTCATGCCCCCGGGCCTTGAAGAAGCCGCTGGGGAAGAGGCAGCAGCAGAAAAGAGGCAGCCTTGAAAGTGGGGCTCTCAGAAGCCCCGAACTTGGCCTTGTGAAAGTGGATGCCGCATGGTTATTCATGAGGGCAGAGGCAAAGGGAGCGGGTCCTTCAGGAAGGGTGAAGAGGGCAGGGCTGGGAATCTGGGAGCTGCCACAGTTAAAGAAAATCCAGAGACATTGCAGGAAGATGCTTAAGCCAGCCTCGGCAGCCCCTTCATTTTACAGAGAGAGAAAAATGTTGTTTGCCAAACCACCTCCAAAACCCGCTGGCCTAAAACAACAGTTGTTTATGGTCATAGGCCTGTGCGTCAGCTGACGCGAGCTGAGCTTGGCTGGGGGTGGCTCTCCCTCCTGTGTCTCTGCTCTTCCTCCTCCTCTTTAGACCAGTGGGCTAGTCTGGGCATTCCCTTTTCATGGTGGTAACAGGTGGAAGGGAGCAAGCAGAAACACACGAGGCCTCTTGAGGCCCAGGACGGGGCCAGCAGACCCCCAGTCCACTTCATTCTCCTGGCTGAAGCAGGTCACATGACCAAACTCAAATGAAGAGGTGGGGGCATGCACCCCGCACACAGTGACAGGGAGCTGCAGAGTTCACGGTGGAGAGCACGGAGACAGGAAGAGGCAAGGAATGGAGGCCAATGAGGTAATCTATCAAAAGCACCTACTGTGTGCCAGGCACTGTGCCCAGGGCCTGGGATTCCCAGTAGACGGGACAGCTGAGGCGACTGTCCTCACAGAGTTCATGATAAACACGTGAACAAATGAATAAACAATAAAGCCACAGATCATAAAATTACAATAAAGGAAAGCACAGGGGGATGTGATGGAGAGAAACTGAGGCATCCACTCTGATATGATGGTCTGGGACAGCCTCTCTGGGGACAGAACCTGCGGGTACGAGTGAAAAGATGGAGGAAGACCATCTCAGGCTGAAGATTCAGCCAGTGTGGACTCCAAATTCAGTGCTCTTTCCAAGCTGCCCTGTGCCTCTTGGGAACAGCAGCCCTGGGGCTTCTTAGGGTGAGCCCTTCTCTCCATTATCATGGCCACTGCCCTCATCACCTCTGTCTAGATGACTAATAGCCCCCGCTGGACTCCCACCTCTCACCTGTCTCCTTCCAAATGATAGCTCCCGCATCCCAGAGTCCCCTTTGTAAACCACGAATCTGACCATGTCATGCTCTTGCTCAAAGAGAGCCTGCACGATGCAGCCCAAGCCCCCGAACCTCGCATTTTAGGCTCTGTGCAAGCCAGCCCAGCGCCCCCTCCAGCTTTATCTCTTACCCATCCTCCTTGTCCTTTCTCTCCAGCCAGATCACAATTCTTTATAACAGCTTCCCTGGACTCTCTTGCCTCTACGACTTCTGCCTGTTTTGCCTGTTCCTCTTGTCTCTCTTGCTTTTCCTTCAAGAGGCAACTCAAATATTGACCCCCCTGCAGACTCTTCTCTGATTCTCTCTAGGAGTTAGTCACTCCATCCCCTGGGGTCTGACAGTGCCCTGTACAGCCTCTACCAGCTCTTGCCACACTCTGTTGATATTGTCTGAGGAAAGTGCTAGAAGCAGCATTGGGGCCTGGGCCTCCTGCCTCTGCGGGCAGTGCTCTTTCTACCTTACCAGCTGCCGCCAGGATGCAGGACCCAGGATGGCTTTGGATGTTCTATTCCTAGTACCACAGTTTATGTCTGCAGCTGGACTGCAAGGTCTTCAAGGGCTGGGGCCACTCCTTCACCACCTCTGTGTCCCCTTTGCCAGAGGAGGGGTCAGCCAATGTTTGGTGTGACTGTATGAAGGCATGGTCATGTTCTCAGGTAGCACCATGAGCAGCCCAGAAGGAACTCTCACAACCTTTCTCCAGCTGCAGGAAAATCCCTACGCTGCCTCTCTGCTCTGGTCCAGGTGGTCGACAGGGTCTTTGGGTGCATAGGGGTGGAGAGAGGTGTGGCACCTTTAGGAACCAAAGGGGCCTGTCAGACCCCCACGCAGGCCCTGGCTGAGGGAAGCTCTACTCGACTCCAAGTCTGAGCGGGATCTCAGGCCTATGCCATGGTTGGGAGAAAGGCTGAGTCTCCGCTAGCTTTTAGGACAAAACTTCCAGCGAGCAACGGGGTGCCTGGCGCCGAGTGGGGCTCCTCACTTGTTGAGCGAACGGTAGGTAGGTCTGTGAACACTCTGGAACCTCAGAACTTGGTTCTCAGCATTGACATCAGAATCACCTGGGAAGCTTTGAAAACATACCACTTCGGACAGCTAAGTCAGAATCAGAGGCTGGGGCTCAGGCGTGCCATTTTCCAGAAAGTCCTATATTAATGAAGGTGCCTTAGCGGTGGCCACAGACAACCCTTTGAATCTTAATGGTGTGATGTGGGGAAAGGATTGCTTGCTTATGTAAAGTCTGTTCTGCCTGGGGCTGCTTATGCTCCACACAGTCATTCAGGGCCCAGCTGATGGAGGCTGTGTCTTCATCGACTCACAGCTTCCAAGGTCACCTGGGCTTCAACATCCAGGCGACAGATGGAGGATTGCTTGGGAAGGTTTTTATGGGCCAGCTATAGAAGTGATGTTCACGGCTCCCACCCATATTCCATTGGCTAGAGCTCAGTCAATGGCCCCATCTCTATGCGAGGGAAATTGGGAAATCTAGTCCTTGGCAGCGAGACCCCTTCCTAGCCACATTAGGAGGGAACTGTAAATCCTGCTGACCAGCTGGCCACTCTGTTGCAGCTTCCTGGGTGATTCTAATGTGGAGGCAGGGTTGAGGCAGAGCTTCAGGGCTTGATTAGAATATTGTTTCAACTCCTCCCACCCAATCTCTAGTGTGTGGAGTCGAGGGTGGACCTCTTCCTGGGCTTCCATGCCTTGCAACATCATGATGCTTCTCACAGCCCGGCCAGGATGGGTGGGAGCCACAGAGAGCCTCAGGACGCAGCCCTCTTCCCCTGGGGGAGGCCCCTGAGGACAGAAGGGAGTTGTGGGAGATGAGGCCTTAATTGATGGAGTCAGACCCTGGGGGACTGTGAAGCCCAGCCTAGAAGCTTGGCCTCTACTCTGAAGTCATCAGAGGTTTAGAAGCAGGCAAGGGACAGGGTGGAAGGGGGTGTGCAGAAGCCCGGAGGAGGCGGGACTGCTGGTCTGTTGTGTTCCGATCGGGCTCACTGTACAGTCCTGGCTGGTCTGGGGTCTCTCAGTGCCCGAGAGGAAGAGATGGCGCCCACGCCCTGCCTCACTGCCAGCCTCCCCCTTCAGGAGGTCGTCCTCCCCTCTTCCTGGTCGGCCACCGTGAGACTGTTCAGAGGAATGTATTCTAGTCTCGGAAGCAATTCTAAAGAAGAAATTTCTAATGTATTATGCCACGAGAGCGCTGTTGTAAGAACTATTTATAGACTCCCAAGGGGATATCTTTGTGGCGGAAATACTGCCTTGTATATACAAGGCCTGATTTGTTTGTAAAGGAAAATCAGTACTTTATAGTTAAATTTATTCACTAATTCATCCAACAAATACTTATGGAGCCCAAGTCCTATGCCGGGCATTGCGGACACAACGGTGAACAGGAGAGAAGTAGAAGTCCCTACCCTTGTGGTGCCGGTGGCTCTTCTCTCCTTTGCCTGGAATCAGAAAAGTGTCCATTTGCAGATGAGTCTGCCTGTTCCTAAGTGCTCCATTACTGAGCCCCATTTAGGCCTTTTCAGATCCAAGCAATGCGCTGGCATCCTTTGACAGAGACCTAATCTGAACACAGACACAAAGGTACCTTTGCAGCATGCGGGGCAAACAAAACAATGCCCTCTTGAGAAAGTGTAAGATATTCAGGCTTAGAAGATTGTGCCCAGAGATGGTGAAAGTCACAGGACTAGTTTCTGCATGGGCAATGATTTGTTATAATACTCATTTCAGTCAGATTTAGTAATCTTAGTAGTTTAAAAAAAAAACTGCTGTTTATTGTGTTTCTGATTATAAAAGTAGTATAAACTCATCGTAGAACATTGAGAAATAACCAGCAGTAACATTTTGTTCTTTTTCCTCTCAGTTCTTCGTTTAATGCTTACATTAAAAAAGTCACTATTAAAACATTACATTATAAGCATTTCCTCATTTTATTAACATTTATTATAAACATCTTTTAAAATGACTAGATAGTATTAGAATATATGCTTATGTCATAATTCATTGAACTAATTCTCTATGCAAAAATTTTAGGTTGTTTCTTGTTATTGTAAGCAATGCTATGACTACATCTTCATGCACAAAGTTTTGTCTGTTTCTCTGATTATTTCCTCAGTATTGATTCCTTTAGAAATTAAGGTGCCCAATTAAAAATGGGCAAATGATTTGAAGGGGGGCACGTCACAGGAAAAGATAGGCAGATGGCCATAAGCTCATGAAAAGCTGTTTAATATCATTACTCATCATAGAAAGTCACATTAAAACCACAAATGAGATTCTACTATGTACCAAACGGGTGAAATTTAAAACACTAACAGTATCCATTGTTAGCGTGAATATGAAGCAACGGGCCGGCCCATATGTTGCTGGTGCAGTTGAAAATGGTTCCCACTGAAGTTAAACACACACCTACACTATGACTCAGAAATTTCACTCCTAGGTATGTATACACAAGGGAAATAAGTGTGTATAGCCATAAAAAACCAAATATATAAGAATATTCATAGTAGCTCTATTAACCATAGCCCCAGACTAGAAATAATCTAAATACCTATCAATAGTTAAATAGATAAATTGTGGTACTTTTGTAAAATGAAATATTATACAGCAATGAAAAAAAGAACAAACTACTGGTACACACAACCACATGGATGACTCTCACAGGTGTTATGCTGAGTGAAAAAAGCCAGAAAAAATATTCCGGGTGATCTCATTTATGTGAAGTTCAAGAGTAGGCAACACGAATCAATGTTTATTAAAATTAGAATGGTGTTTACTTCCGGGCAAGATACAAATTGGAAAGGTGCATGATGGGAGCTTATGGGGTGCTAGACATGTTCCCTACCTTGATCTTGGTAGGGATTACATGGGTGCAGAGAGAAGTGAAAAAATCATAAAGCTGTATAATGAAAACGATTTCTATGATAGCAGAAGGTATTACTGTCAGGACTTCAGAAATGCTAGAATCCAGTTTTCCCAGTCACTAGTCACCCTCCTTGGAGGACTTAAAGAAGCAACACACCAGGAACAACAGCAGAACTATAATCAAGCACCACTTTCTTCATAGCCATGCAAGTGCCCAAAAGTCCCAAAATGAGAACTGTAGGGCAAGGCTGAGAGGGGGTGCCTATTAGTCAGGGTTCTCAGGAGAAACAGAATATATATAGAGTATATATATATATATTCAGATGTATATATTCATTATAAGGAATTTGCTCACATAATTATGGTGGCCGAGAAGCTGACCTGCAAGCCGAGGACCCAGGAAATTGGTGGTGTGATTCAGTCTGGGTCGAAAGGGCAGGAGAAGATTGATGTCCCAGCTCAAGCAATCAGGCAGGAAGGGTTAGGGGTCCTTCCCTCTGCCAGCTTTTGTCCTATTCAGGCCGTCAGTGGACTGGGTGATGCCCGCCCACACTGGGGAGGGCAAACCGTTTTACCGAGTCCGCCTATTCAAAGGCTAATTTCACCCAGACACACCCTCACAAACACACCCCCAGATAATGTTTAGCCACATCTTTGGGCACCCTGTGATCCAGTCAAGTCGACATGTAAAATTAACCATCTCAGGGTATACGGCTTCGGCTTGTGGCTAGAGTAGGGCCAAGGACCTCCTTCTTTTTGGATCTGGCCTTGAGAGCAGCACCCTCAGGTGTGTTCACTGACTCCATCTGCTGACATACAAGTAGGAAGAACCACCAAGAGCACAGGGGTGCTGACTTTAACGCTCAGTGACCCGTCTGCTGTTGGGCTTGGACTGATCGGCGCCCACACTCTGATCAATCAGATGGCGGCTTTTTCTTTGTGGGGGGTAGTGGAGAGTCCTCAGGGATTGGGCAGGAGATGTCTGACATGGCGGAGCGGCTGAAGCATTTCCTTCCCCTCCCGATTCCCAGAAGGGTGGAGGGAAGGAACATTTTGGAGGGAATGAACGTTTTGTCAAATTGTCTTCCAGAAAGAACACGTCAACCCCACCCTCACCAACGGTACCCAGGAAAGTGCATCTCACCACATCCTCGCCAGAACGGAGTTTTATTATTTTGCCGGGCGGGCATTGGGACCTCAGGGTGCTTGCCTTGGACGCCGTCTTCGCAACTTGTCTCTTCCCAGCTAAGTTGCTCTGACTCTGAAGCCTGGCTGGGGAATCAAAACTAGTCAATTCTGCCACAGGGAATTAGATTTAGGGCGGGGTGGGGGAAAGAGGCCGAAGCCAGACCTGAGCTTGGCCCCGAGGGCAGAGACACTGTTGGAGCCCAGGGCGGGGCTTCTTGTAGGGTGGAGTGCCCTTTCTCTGGGGCTTGTTCAGGTGGACAGGGACGACCAGAAGGCAAGTGGTTGGAGCTCAGCTCCTCCCAGATCAGGATGAGCTATATATTCTATTCAGAAGAGCCTTGTGCCCACTGAGCTCTGTGCCCACAGGGGCCAAAAAGATGGTTCCCTTAGGACCTGTTCCACCCAGGTGTCTTGATAAATCCTCAACAGCAAAGAAATCTGCCCAGGGTCTTGGGTCTACCTCCCTATAGGCCCAGACTAACATCAATATTTTTTCTTCCAAACCACTCCCCGCCCTTTTTAAAAAAAATTTGACCCACGACAATGATACCATGGTTGTCGCAACTGGCGTTTCTTTTGACTACTAGTGAGGTTGAACCTTTCTTCCTGGGTTTATCGGCCACTTGTCCCTTCACTTCTGTGAACTTGCTGTTTCCGTCCTCGACCAATTTCTCCCCCAGGTGTTTCCGGTGGTGTCGACTGGCCTCAAGAGTGTCCCCGTGGGGTGTTTTCTCTGTCAGCACAGGCCTCCTATGAGTGTGCGTGGAGGTATGTTTGTTGGTGGTGGTAGCACTTGGCACTTTTTGTCTACAAGTACTTTCCTGGGAAGCTGTGTCAGCCCTGCAATTAGCTCCCTCAATCAGGAAAGCAGCTCATCCTGAGATTAGACACAACTTGGTGGCTGATTGCTGGGAATTTGGGAGAGAGTGGCGGGAGATAATCTCCCGCTTTCTCTCTTTCTCTGTGTCTCTTTTCCTTTTTCCATTTTAAATAACAGCTTGATTGTAAAGAGGGATGATTCACTACTTGAGATTTCTTCTGCATCTTTGCAGCGAGGTTCGGAGAAAAGAACTACCTCCTCTGTTTCACCCGCCCCTCGCCTAGTCCCAGCTCCCTTCTGCTCCAGTTACTTTCACACCCTCCCCCACGCTGCCCTGGGGGAACCAGCAGCCTCCCTCACTCTGACCCTTGCCCTTGGAACCCACTTCCTAATGGCAAATCTCTTGCTAACTCCCCTCCCCACCCAGCTCCAGTCTCTTACATCTCTCACTGTCAAAAAAAAAAAAAAATGCTTCCTATTTTTAACTCCAATCCCTCTTACTGAATTTCATGCAGTTTGGTTCTGAAGGGTAATTTATTCCCTGCCTTCTCTGATGCCTTCCTTGGCAATACTGTCCAGCCTTTTCCTCCCTCCCTCTCTCCTTTGCCTTCTTTTTCTCTCCTCCAACTAAAACTTATTAAGAACCTATCATGTGTCATGCATTATTCTAGGCATGGAGGCTCAACATTGAACAAACCAGACACAGTCCCTGCCCTCTCAAAGCTTACATTCTTCCTGGGGAACAAAGCGATGACAAAAACATACACAGACATTCGTATTGTAACGGCAGATGGTGATCAATTCAATGACAAAAAGCAGAGCAAGAAGATAAATAGCAACAAGAGACGTGGTTTTGTGATGGGCAGCCCTGGCCCCCCCGCCCCATCCCCCCGGCTCCCCCCGCCCCCGCTCTGGGGAAGTCACTCTTAGCAGAGGCCTGAATGAGGTGAGAGAAAGGGTCACATGGACATCTTGGGGGAAACTGTCCCAGATGGGAGAGCAGCAAGTGCAAAGGCCCTGAGGCAAGAGCATCCTGGTGTGTTATGGCGGGCGCATCTTGTGTGGAGGGCAGAGATTTGGCAATGAGGCCAGAGATGGGTGAGGTTCAGATTGTGCAGGGCCTAGCAGGTAATGATAAACAGTTGGATTTTTATTCTAAATAGGATAGGAAACTACTGACAGTTCTTGAGCAGAGGAGTGCCATGCTCTGACTACGGATTTTAAAGCCTCATCTGGCTGCTCTCTGCTGATTAGGCTATAGAGGGTCTAGGGTAAAAGGAGGGAAATAACCCAAATAACCCTTCTCTCTCAGTGAAATAATCCCCTCCTCCCAGCTGACAGCAGGAGGTAAATGCAGCTGGATGGGTCACAGGCAGCTCAGTAACATTCAGCGAGGCAGAGGCCTGAAGCCACCATGGTGTAATCTGTCTTTTACAAAGAGGGGAGTTAAAAGGATAGACGATAAAATTTAGCCCTGTGTGGTTTGTTTTTTTTTTTAATAATCATCTCCTGATTTTTTCCTCTTTCAGATGTTTTGTTGATCAAATTATATTCTTGACATTCTGGGGACCTTTTATGTTTTCCCAAATACCGCCTAATGATGCCATAGTGCAATTAAGACCAATTTGTTGGCAAAAATAATGGGAAATTGTTTAGTTCTACAAAAGAACCAGCCTCGGTGCTCTTATTATTTTTATCCTTATTATTGAGGCCATTATTATTGCTGGAAGTGTGTGTCAGGCTGAGAGAAGCAGGCGGGAAGATGGAAAGCATCTGGGAAGGGAAAAGAGGGTGGCTCTGACGAAGCCGGAGCATTGGTCGTCAAACTTCCAGAGCTCAGATTTCACCTGCACTGCCTGCTCCTTGTGTGACCTTGGACAAGTGACTTAATGTCATCAAACCTCGGTTTCCCCATCTGTAAACTGGGTATGTTAATCTTATCTATAATACTGGATCATTGAGGAGTAAATGAGATAAGATACTTAAATTATTGCTGGAGAGGTGGAGTATTGTATTATTTAGGATTAAGTTTGGTTGTGACACACTCAAAAGAACAGTGACTTAAACAAATAGAGGTTTATTTTTCTTTCACCTACAAGTCTGATGTAGGCCACGCAAAGCTCCCTCAATCAGGAAAGCAGCTCATTGTGAGATTAGACACAACTCAGTGGCTCCATCAAGTCCTCAGGTACCCAGGCTCTTTTTAGTTCCCTGGTCTAAAATACTGGCCAAAGTCCATCCGTCATACCTACTGACCAGGTAGCAGGATGAGGAAGGGAGACAAAGAGGGGAGTCAAAGGACACATGCTATTTGCCTTTAAGGAAGGCTCCCGAAAGCAATCACATGACACTTCTACTTACATCTCATTAGCTAGAACTTAGTCACATGACCATATCTAGCTGCAAGGGATGCTGGGAAATGTAGTTTTTTTACTCTATTCTGGGAGGACTTTTGTCTAGTTAAAAATGGGGATTCTAATACAACAGAAAAAAGGGGAGAATGGATATTAGAAAATAAGTGGAGGCCTCTTCCACAGGTGGTCCTAGAGGGAGGAAAACATAGGGAGAAAGACCCCAACAGCACCCCAAATATCAGATTTTGTTTCTCTTTCTCACTCTTTCTTTCACAGTCAACCACCAAGCCCTGTTGGCCCTACATCCTAAAGTTCTCTTCAATCCACACTCTCCCTCAGTCTCCATGGAAATAGTTGTAGTTCAGACTTCATCATCATTCACTGGGACCATTGCCAAGGCTCCTCGCTGCCTCTCCTCTCAACTGTGGTCCCTTTTCTTTACTGATGAGTTGTCCATGACTGAGATCCAATGGGGTCCCCCACTGCCTATAAGATAAAATCCAACCCTTTGGGCTTAGCCTTCAACACCCTTCAAAATGGTCCCCAGTTTCTTGTTGCTTCTGTTCATATACCCTTCCTGGCAGTTAAGCAGAATTATTTTGCTGTTAGCTGAATAAGCCACATCCTTTACCTTTGAACCTTCTCTTTTCTCTACCCTTTCTACCTTTTCTGCTTGGAAAAGCTCCTATTCATGCTTTAGAACTGACATCAAATGTCCCCTCTCTATTAAGTTGTTAGGAGTGTGCCAGTCATTTGACAGTGTGCCTTCAAATCCATCTTTTGCTCTTCCACTTCTCTCCGCTGTCATGGGGAGGTGGAGGGTGGCTGACGCCTACAGGTTGTGTTTTCCAGGCACCTGGTGAGCTGTCTTCTGGCTGGGTTTGTCCAATAAGGGCACTGGCAAGAGACTGGAGGATGGAAGGGAGAAGCTGGAGCATTTCTCGCCTTTTCTCTGCCCAGGGCGGCATCTCTAACAGCAACTACGTCTCCTACCCGACAGCCAGACAACAGTCCCCTCTGTGGTTCCGGATTCTGCCTTCCCTGGGGTTCTCCTCCCTGCAGGGCAGCTCTGGTTTCTGGGATCTAGTAAAATCATCTCCTCTCAATGACCTTAACTTGCTAGTGGCTTCCTGCTGGTGCTAAGTTTTACAGTAGATGGTGCTAATTTGACCTCTCAGCTCTTCCATCCCCTGTGTGACCAATCCCCTGCATTAAATTCCCACTGGGTGAAACTTCTTCTTTTTTTTTTTTAACCAGACACTAACTGATTCAAGCGCCTGGCACAGCACTTGGTATAGAGTATGTGTTTGATTAATACCGGCTGAATGAATAAATGAACGGATATTCTCCCACCTCCTCTAACCATGGACTTCCCCTACTCCTAGGTCATTGATTTATTACTGCATGCATTGTGCTTTTGTGTTGATTCATCTGTCACCCCCATGAGACATGGCTGGTAGCTGGGGATGTAGACATGAGAGTCCAGGCATTCTGACTCTTGAAAATGTTTTCCACTTTCCGCAGCTGGGAGCTAGGAAAGCAAGGAAGGAAAAATAGAATGGAGTGGGGTGAAAGTTCTCGATAGGTCTCCCTGCCTCTCTTACTTTAAACACAGGGCCTTGCTTCTGGGTTCAGGCAAGGATTTATGAGTGTGTTTAGGCAGTAACACTAGGGGACCTTTGGCAAGAAATGTTCCCTGTCACGCTCTGGCAGCCTACAGAGGGAGGCAGCTGAAAACATCAGAAAGGAGATTTTTTTCCCCCTGAGCTCATAAAGGCTCCAGCCCAACCTCTGCTGCCCCTTGAAATGCCACCTGGAAGTGCTTGGGGGAAGAGGGGAGGCTTTGGCCTTTTGGGTGTGATGGTGCCCTGTCAGAGAGGGAGCGCCATGAGGTCAAAGGGAGAGGAGCACTGTGATGAGTGTTCTCAGATTTTACGTTGGGCTTTGCTGAAGGCAGAGCAAGGCAATGAGTTTTAAACTGCAGCAGAAGGATCTGGATTAGGCACTGGGAGGAAGTGTCGTCGCAGCCTTGACGGTGATGCAAAGGAAGGTAAAGTCAGGTGCAGAAAGTCATTAATATCTCCTGCCAACCCCCGTTCTCTCCACTCCTGCGCAGCTGGTCTTCAGGTCGTCCCTTGAACATGCCTCAGGGTCTTTGCATTCAGTGTCTTCTTTGTCTTGCCTGTCCTCCTCCCTCCTTACTGGGTCCTTATTCAGATCTCAGTTCACACGCTACCTCCTCACAGTGGCGCCTCCTGACCACTCCCTCTAAAGTGTCTACACCCCAGCATTCACTCCCAAACTAGTGCCTGGTTTTATTTCTTTATTGTAGTTATCACTGTCTACAACAATTGCCTTTTTTTTATTTCCATACCTGTCTATTTTCCATCTGAACCTACCAGGCTATAAGCTTCACAAAGACGGGAATCCTTTCTATTATTTTACCCATTCATACCTGACACTCAGGATAATGTCCAGCCTTGAGGGGGCACTCACTAGTGATTTTTGGAATGAGTGAGTAAATTAGTTAAAATGCCTATGAAGACTAGTTCTCATTGCCCTGAAGTGGCCCTGGGTGTGGTTAGCTGAGGTCCATCTGGGAGATCTTGCAGGGGCAGGGGAGAGAATGGGCATAATAGTGGGCTCTGGATCATAGGTTGATCCAAGGATTAAATAACATAATGTCAGCAAAGCACTTAGCACAGGGCCTGGCACATTGTCAAGGGCTCAGTAGACGCTGGCAGCTGTTCGCTTCAGATGCACTCCCAGCTGCTTCACGTGGAGACCCTCCTGAGTGCTGGGGTAGCATCTGGGCTCTCAGAGCTGAAGATGGCTGGGTACCGGGCCTAGGCTCGAGGTTGCTGGGCTGGCCTTGCAATAGAGGCTGCTGGGCTGGAGGCCAGGGGCAGCCTGTTCCCTGGGGCTAGAAAAGACTGCCTGCACCATCTCTGGGCCTCTGAGGACCTTGTAGAAAGACATATGATAGAGTTGCTGAGAGTGTGGACTCAGGAGCCCGCTGTCCAAATCTGAATCCCAGCCCTCCTGGTCTGGCAGGTTTACTAGCCTGGCAGGTTACATAACCTCCTTGTACCTCAGTTTTCCCAGGTGTCGAGTTGGGACATAACAATACCTTCCTCATAGGACCTGCTCAGCTCCGGGGGGATTTCCTGAGTACATGTAAAGCACTTAGACAGGTGTCGGCTTCTCACAACATCAACAAACAACAACGTGACAGTTGTTGGAGGCTGCGTGTTAGAGGCTGGATTGAGTAACCCCCCCACCCCACCCCCCACCCCAGCCCAGAACTCATTTGTTGAAGTCCTAACCCGCAGTGCCCCGGAATGTGACTGTATTTGGAGACAGGGTCTTTAAAGAGGTCATTAAGTGACAATGAGGCATTAGGATGGATCCTACTCTAACCTGACTGGTGTCCTTATAAAAGGAGGAGATTGGACAAACAGGGGCTCGCCAGGAATGGGGGCACACAGAGCAAAGGCCATGTGAAGACACACAGAGAACACAGCCATCGGCAAGCCAAGGAGAGAGGCCTCAGGAGAAACCAAACCTGCCGACACCTTGACCTTGGACTTCAAGTCTTCAGAACTGTATGTATTTTCTCACATTCCTGAAACCATCCCACCTGTGGCATTTTCGTTGTGGCCACCTGAGCAAACTAATACACCGGGTCAGGAAGCTCAAAGGCCTGGAGCACAGGGCTGCATGTCCTTACCCCACAGTCACATCCCAACTGTGGGGACAGCCATGGTGCAACTCGAACCTCCCTTTGCATGGACTTCCCTAAATCCACCTGCAGCTCCCTGGGTATCCACTCTCCCTCCTCCCTGATGGTTGTCATTGACGCCACTGTAGGTCCATCCCGTGGCCTGTCTGTGACTTGCTCTTTGGGTCACAGCAGTGCTAAGATTGCTGAAGTCAGCCATGTGAGATCTCATTCTGTTGACAAGAAAGCAAACAATCGAGAAGGTTGCCTGCCTGGGCACCTCTGCAAGCACAATGTCTTGACCGTCAGTCCATGGGCTGGGGACATGCTCAGTGCTTTCCAAGGATGTTATCAGTTTATTTTGCTTCAGTCACAAGGGTGTCCTGAGGAGACTGAGTGGAGAGTGTGGCTGACTCCCACAAACTCTCCCCATGCCGGGACTGGGGAAGTAGCTCCAAGCAGCCATCCCTCTCCGGGTGAGGCAGCTGCAATGTCCAGGGTAAGGGTTCTTCAGATGGACAGACTCTCCAAGTCTAGTCTGGAGGGCCCTCGGAGGTAGCCCATTTTACAGATGGGAAAACTGAGTTCCCGAAGAACCCCCAGTTGGTTACAACATATGAGGAATATGGATTAGTTTCAGAGAGAGTGAAAACCTGGAGCGGATTCCCAAGTGGAGGGTAGGATAGCAAAGGGACTTGAAACCCTACACCGTAGGATCAAGTGAAGACGAGGGCAGTTCAGCCTTGAGAAGGTCAAACAATTCGGAAGGGCTGCTCAGGGCCAGATCGTGCAGGTGGGCACGTTGGGGGACCCTCAGGAGGGAGCAGAAAGAACAGCAGGATGGTTCACAAAATGTAAGGGAGTCTCTTCCACAAAAAAAATCACAAACTTGGATCCAAACAGACAGTCTTCTTCCCTTTCTGTTCCACCCATCCCCATTCCCACCTCTGCCTCAATCCTTAGGGTTTTACATTTCCCTTCTTTAGTCAGAGCCAATCCCAGAGAAGCAGACAAGGATGAGCCCATCTGATTGGAGCAAAAAGTGCCTCGGGGCGGGGCCACGTGGTTGACTGACTGGGAGGGTTCCTACCTTGGCCAGGCTGCGGCTGCAGAAAGAGGCAAGGTGCGGGCTGCACGGCAGGGTGGGCTAGGGCTCTGGAGCAGCTGGTCAGCTGGGAGCCTTTGGCTATGGTGATGTCTCTGCTCAGCTGGTGAAGAGATGCTCTCCTCTGATTGAGCTAATTATGCTGATTGAATTTCCTCCTTTTCTCTTCAGTGCCTCCTTCTGCCTCCTCCTCTCTCCTGTTTCTCCCCTCCTGGCTCCCTTTAGAGAGAAAGGGAAAGGTTTCCTTAATGTGACTGGTATTGTTATGCACACAGTGTCAGATGTTAATGCGGGCTGTGATTGACAGCTAATCAGCCCATCAGCTGTACAAAAAGAGTGAATAACTTGGTAATTTGATTTCCCCTGATTCCCCTGCGTGGGATGGCAGGAAAATCTAAATTAGCAATCAGGGAGCCCGTGGCAGATCCTAAAGGTGGTGAGGATCCAGGGGCTGTGGGTGCAGCTGCAGCCTCATGGGTGCTGGAATCCAGGGTCGGGGAGCCCCCACTGGCCTGGACCTGGGTGATGGAGGAGCTTCGTGACCTGCACAGACTAAATGTGGAGAGATTTGGGCAGTGAGTTGATCAAGTGCCCATTTTTGGTGGTGGCAGGGGAGAAGTCTGGACTGGGGGTACCCTCATCCTGTTGTCTGGGAGACCACCATGGAGGTGGCTAGGATGTGGCAGCCAGCTCCCCCTCCCCCATTCTTTTGGAGCTGGTTGCCAGGGTTTCCACCGTGTGACCCATATTCTTCCAATTCAGGGAAATAGTTTTCTCTTCACCAGCTTCCATTCAGGTAAAATGGAGCACAGGAGAAACACTTGTGGATTATTTGGTCCCAAATGAAGCCACTGCTGGCCCTCTTGGGCAAGCATTAGTAGCTAGTCACAGTTAGCATCCACTGGGGACGTACTGTGACCCAGGGACCATGCCAGGTGTTGTGTCTGCATTCATTGTGTTGAGGAAGAAAGACAGAGCACCTGGATCCAAGCCCCACAGCGTAAAAGTGGTGGAGCTGGGATTTGAACTCAGGGCAGCACCAGCTTTTTGGCTGTGGTGGTGGAGGTGGGATGAACAGTGATGTCCACTTTGGCCTGACCTCATTAGAAGACCTCCCCACTCCCCAATGAGGCCCTAGCCCTGGAGACCCCCAGCCAGAGCAAGGCTTGTGAGATCTGTTGCCATGCAGTCAGGTATGTGAATATTTCTCCTTTTACAGATGGTAAACTGAGGCCTGAGGAGGGCAGGGACTTGCCTGAGGCCACATAGAGCTATTGACCTGATCGGAGGTAGAAGCTAGCTCTCCTGCCCCTGCCCAGAATTGCCCAGCCTGCTCCCTTGCCCCTGTTCTGCCCGTCCCCTCAAACACCCTCCAAACGTGGGAGTCCCATAGGAAGCTGGGAGTGGGGCTGGGCAGCCAGCAGGGCACAGAGATGCCTGGGAATGACTCTAGGTGGCAATAGCACGTTGTTGGGAAGGAGCTGCTCCCCCCGCCAGTCAGCAAATGCTAGGGGGTAGGGTTGGGGGCTTGGGTTTGACTCGCCTGCTGTTCTGAGAACATGGTAGCCTGGACCTGGGGGCCAGGAGGGCTGGCTGTGCCTTCCGTCAAGCACTTGCTGGCCTACCTCCAGCCTTGAAGGCCTTGTTCCTACATTGGCTTTTCTGGATTCTTCTTGGGGACACAGGTACGGTGGGGGAGTTGGTGGTGTGCATTGGTAGAGAGTGGTTTACTTGGGTCACTCAGCCCCATTCTCGGGCAGTGGGTGCCCTTCCTGTTCCATACTTTGTGTGTGTGTGTGCATTTGGCAAACTGGTGTGCCGGTGTGTGTGTGTGTGTGTGTATGCACATTAATATATTCATGAACCTTTGTTCTTGTCTTGGGTGTCCTCACATCAGGCTGTGTGTTCCCACATGTGTGCACTTAAGTGCACCTGACGGGCTCACGCCGGATGCATTAAGCCATCTCTGGGGATCAGGACCCCCAATTATCGGACCCCGGAGGAGCTTGGGAAGCTGAAGCAGCCTCCTGGATGCTGAGAGAGGGATGAGTCCGAGAAGAGACATGACACAGAAGCCACATTCTTTGCCCTCAGTGGAGCTTGGGCAGCTGGGTTTATGTGGGAGCAACAGCTGGGTGGATCAGGCGGTGACCGTGAAAGCTGTGGAACATAGCCTTGACCTTTGCAGGACCAAGGGTAGGGAAATGGCTTTGGAAGGGTCTGTTGTCAGATCTGAGCATGAAAGAGGTAAAGTTCTTTAGGGGAGGGATTTGGAGAAGCCACTGCCCCACCGGGGAACAGCCATTGAGCCTTTTTTGCTCCAACCTATGTGTTGGCTAATGAGGGTAGTTACCGTCATGGCGCAAATGAGGAAGCTGAGGCTCAGGGAGGTGCAGAAAGAAGCTGGCTTAGGTCACACGCCCAGGAGAGGAAAGTCCAGATTCTGCTTTGTGCCAAAGTTCGCCTTTGCTTCTCAGTAAGACACAGCAGAGGCTGCAGGAAGGGGGAGAGGAGGAGAAAGTGGGAGCAGCTGTTGGCAGGAGCCAGAGCTTTGAGGAGGGGCACGAGGGCAGAGGAGAGCTGAACACTCTGAACTGCTGAACACAAACATTCCCCTTTTTCCAGACAACAAGTGTTTATCGGGAAAGTGCTGTGCACAAGGCACTGAGCGATGTACCGGGGCTACTTCGGTGAACCAAGTGGAGCGTGTGCTGGCGCTTATGGAGCTACTGTCTGTGGTGCGTGGCTCATGTGTGTACATGTGCATTGTGGAGGGGGGGAGGCAATGTTTGCCCCACACCAGCAGGGGCGATTGTAGCTCACATTGCTGAGCTCTTATTTGCTCATTTAATCCTCACTGCAGCCCTGTGGTGGTCTCCTATTGCCCCCATTTTACAGATGAGAAAACAGAGACAACGTGCCCTGGGCCACACAACTAGGATGCAATAGAACCGGCTTCTGAACCTGGGTCATTCGGCTTCAAGGTCAACATTTTCACTAATCGTGCAATAAACATTGACCAGCAAATGGTGCCATGTGCTGTGGAAGAATAAAGGGGCTGCTGCTGGATGCAGGTGTCTGCAGGGTCCTCATGTGCAAGTCGCCCTGGAGAATTCACAGAGCACTTGCTGTGCATCATGTCATTTCATTCCCCTGGTGACCCTGGAAGGCTGGGTTGGGACCCCATCTACCAGATGGGGCCAATGCAGCTCAGAAGAGACAAGTCACATGCCCAATGTCATGCGACTTGTGAGAGCTAACCTCCCTGCCCCCTAGGCTCCTCACCTCTGATGGGGACCGATGGGTCTGCAGCTTCTGGGCTGCTAAGGCCACTGAGTCCTTTGCTCACCTTTCACCCTCTGGGAGGCCAAAAACGCAGCAGGCCTTGCTGGCTGTCATGCCCTGTGTCTCCGCCTTGACACTTCCGTGGTCTGGCCACTCTGGGCTGCAAGCTGTCCCCTGAGGGCCTCCTGCCACACCTGAAGGAGAGGTTGATGGGGCCTCAGCTGTGAGAGCCATGTAGATTCTGGCCCTGGAGCTCACCACTCCCCTTTCTTTTTCTTATGGCCAGCTGCTGCCCCCAAACTATCCAAGGAGCTGCCTGGGGTCCGAGGCTCCTGTCCCATGTCTCCTTGGGGACCCCTGCACCCCCGAGAAGCTCAGGCTCTGGTATCCTAGACCCAAGGGTTTCATCTCCCTTCTTGTGCTCAGCTCCCACTTGCAACCTCAGTGGCCCAGGGCTCTCTCTTGTGTGGTTCTGGTGCTTCCTCTCTCGACCCGCCCTGGGTGTCAGGCCAGCCCTCCGTCCTGCGGACGCACTGACACAATGCCCGTGGTCTGTTACTGGAAGTTGGTACCATGCGCATGTCATAGATGAGTGAACTGCCATTTGGGTGGGGCTAGTGCCTTGCCCAAGGTAAGAAGGAGAGCTGACCTTTCTGGAGGCAGAAAGAGGCTCTGGGAGCCAGGCACCTGGCATTCTGTGACTGTTTTGTCCT
Organism: Mormoops blainvillei; assembly: GCA_004026545.1. Classification (NCBI taxonomy): domain Eukaryota; kingdom Metazoa; phylum Chordata; class Mammalia; order Chiroptera; family Mormoopidae; genus Mormoops; species Mormoops blainvillei. The sequence continues at coordinate 63,049 of PVJD01004953.1, forward strand.
TGCTCTGTGACCTTAACAGGTGGAACATTTTAAAGGCTTTTTCTGGTAGCTCTCCTTATCTCCCTACTCCCCCAGAACCGACACCCCACCTTGCAAGCCCCCATCCCAGCACATGGGCTCCTTCTTACACTGCTCCCCTAGTTACGAGCCTACTGCCTCCTCCATCAGCCTGGAAAACCCTCCACTGGGGTGTGTGTGGGGGGTGCCTGGGCCCGACAACAGGTGCCAGTGCCCTCCAAACAGGCGGCTCCTCCCCTGAGCCCTCTAATCTAGTGTTTCTCCCCAAGGAGCTTATTAAAATGTAGATGCTGATTTTGTAGGTCTGGGGCTAAGATTCTCTGTTTCTAAGAAGCCCCCAGGTGATAATGATGCTACCGGCCACTGGTCACACTCTGAGTTGCCCGGTTCATTTTTCCAGGCTAGCCCTTCACAGATCCAGCATCCTCTATGCCCCCTCCCACAACCGGCTTCAAGTCTTCCTTGATCACTGCTAATGACAGGAAGATCACTAACCAGCAGGGGGAGGTTCCTTTACCATGCACGTCCCATAACTCAAATCTCCCTTCCCCCACCAGATTGAGTTCCCTCTCCAGGGCAGCCTTCAAGGATTACAAACAAAGGTCAAGACCCTCTGGATTTACTCTCCTCATGGCTGGGCGGCCACAGTTTCTTCAACTGGCCTGGGACTATCTCCTTCATATGGTCAAAAGTTGGTAAGGTTCCTCCTATACTGTGGTGATAACTGTATGCAGTACTCCAGGAAGGTCTGGCCAGAGCAGGTACAGGGAAGCAGTCACCTCCCTATTACATCATGCTCCTATTAATATAGCCTAAGAATGAAATAAAGTTTTTCAACAGCCACCTCACCCTGCTGGCCCATTTTTACCTTGTGGTCACCTAAGGACACCAGAGCTTTGCCCTCATACACATTCTTATCACATAAGAGTCATCATAATGGACAGTTCTGTTACCTGACAATCCAAAGGAATGTGGTTTGTGTTCAGTAAGTAAACCCCCATTGCTTCCCCTCCAGCGAGGTACGGACTTGGAGATCTGTGCAGTTGTCTGCAGGCCCATTGGTGTGTTTTCTCTGACAGGTTTGGGGCTCCCTCTGCTCTTTTGTCCTGCCTGACCCCTTCTGCCCCATTGCAGTTCAGGAACCACAAACTCCCTGCTTGTCTCTTTGTCTCCCTTGTACTTCTGGAACCAGCTATAACAGGAGAGATTCTAAATTAGAAAACCTGATAAAAACATCTAATTTGTCTTTTCCCAAGGAGTCACTGTAATGCCCAGGCCTTGAAGACTTGCAGAGGACAAGGTGCTGTTCGCGTGCATCACTTGCCTGACTCCAACGCTCTACAGAAAAGGGCAGGAGGAGGTGGAGAAAATCGGAACATTTCATTCATTCATTCGGTCATTCATTCATCCATCCAATAGGTATGTATTGAGCATCTCACCTGGCCAGGCACTGGGAACAGGAGAATAAAGGAAACAGGAGAGAATAAGATAGAAAAAGCTCCTGTTTTCATGAACTAGTGACATTCAATTGGGGTGACAAACAAGATAACCAAATAGTAGGGAAGAAGCCAGGAGGGAGACAGGGGAAGGAAGGCACTTGACAGCACAGTGGTTACAGCACAGTGGTTAAGAAGCTGGACTGAAGCTAGAATACCTCGGGTCAAACCCATGTGGCCCTAGACAAGTTCACTCTCCCGGGTTATTTTAAAGCAGCTGGTGCAGGGTCTGGCACATAGTGAATGCCTTTTATTATGTGGCAAGTGGTCTAAGAGGTGATATTTAAGGCTTAATAGGAGCCAGGCATGTGTAGAGCAGGAGAAAGAGGTGCAAAGGTCCTGGGGCAGGAAAAAAGCTTTGTCTGTTTTGGAGAAAAGAATTAAGGCCCTTGTGACTGGAGAGAGAGGGGAAGAGGAGAGAGGAGGTCAGATTGACAAGGGGCCAACCAAGTGGTCAGGCTTGGCGGTTACCGTCAGCGGTTTGGATTATAACCTACAGCCAATGGGGTATTATCGAAGGGTTCGAACTGGGACACGGGTTTGCTTTTTTAGGTTGGTGTGTGCTGTGGTGGGGTGGGGGGCTGCAGGCAGCCAGGAGGAGGGGGCAGCTAAAGAGTCCCAGTGCTAGGCCTGGCTCTGAGCCAAGCCCGCGAACCGGGCCTGAAACTCTTGCCAATAAGGGTGGTGGGAGAAACACCTTCCCACTGTTCCTGAACTTTCTCAATCCACCAAGGCCTGGAAGGGAGAAGCAAAGAGACTCAGAGGGGAGCTTTTGAGGGATGTTATTTTGCATCTTAATTGCATGCTAAGCAGGCCCGTGGGCAGGGCCAGCTGCAGAGCATTAGCTGCCACCAAACTCCAGTGACTCAGGCCACAGAGCCTTAAAATATTTATTTTTCATTGTATTTGGAATTCAACATCTGTGGGAGAGCCACCGCCAGGAAGCGGGAGGTAGAAGTGGGAACCTGTTGGCAACAGCGACCGGGAGACACTGCAGGGCCGCGCGGGTCCTGCCTCCCAAGCAGGGGGCCAGTGTGGCCATGGCTGATCCTCTGCCACGGCTGGCGTCTCTCTCCTTGCTCACTGGGCTGGCTGTAACACGCACCTCCGGGAGTTCGCAGCTTCCTCCATTACAGATTGATTTTCTGCTTTATAGCCCGGGCCTGTAGTTTATAGCCCATCTCACATTCCTTTTGGGTCCTTTTGAGGAAAAAAATCTAGCTTTGAGTCCTGGACACAAGGCTATGTGAATGGGTGCTTTCTGGGAATGTGTATGTACTTCTGCATTGACATAAACATCTGATGGTCCCCCGGGGGCACATGGTAGGGGCCAGGGGTGCAGTTAGGGTTTTAGATGGTGGTGAACTTGCTGTTCATTCCCACCTCTTGCCAGCACTGTGACCTTGACCAAAGCCCTCTATCTCTCTGCCCTTCATCTGAAAAATGGCACTAGAGCTCCAATCTCACAGGGCCGTCCTGAGGACTGTATGAGGCTATTCGCGCAAAGCGCTTGGCCCAGTGTCTGACCGGTCCGAGGTCTCCGTCAGTGGTGCGTATTATTGTCATTGGCGCATTGTGTAGGGTGTGAGCCCTGTCTGGGTAGACGCTCATATGACCCATGGGGAAACTGGCCATGGACTGTTGGGCACCTGGACACCGCGGGGAAGGGCTCAGGCTGGGGAGGAGACTCAGGGAAGGGGGAGGACAAGCAACATCACCCTCTCCTCATAGGCGTGACTGCTGGGGGGATGCGGCGGTGGTGGAGCTTAAATGTTCGATGACTCAGATCCAGCTCATTTATTTTGCAACGTCTGCTGAGGCTGAGAGCGGGCTGGATTACCATGAAGTGCTCCTAATTTGCACAGGGAGATAAGGAGCTCATCATAACTGAGAGAAGGGGGGACTGCTATTCCCAGGCAGCTGCTGCAGGCTGGTCCTAGGTGAGCCAGAATCTCTGGGCTGGGGGTGGGGGTGCCTGGGCTCACTCTGCCTCAGGGCCCCTGCACTGGGTGGTCTCAGTCCTGATCACCATGCAGGAGGTGGCAGGGGAGGGACAGACACTCTCAGACAGAGCTGCTTGAGAGAGAGAGACACGGACACAGAGAAGCCGAAACTTATATTTCTGAAAATTGGACAAGTTTTGAGGTTTGTGAATGCCTGTCCCGCCCTAGGGATGCGGGGCTGTAAATTGGAGACTGGGCTGCAATTTATCCAACCCCTTTCTTAGTCACAGCCCTCACCCTGCCACCTCCGGTGCAAGGGACGATAATCCAACTGCCTTTAATCACTAGGCTTGCTCAGCCTGGGGCCTGGGCTCCTGCAGCTGGAGGGATACAAGGCAGATCTTGGGAAGAACTTCCTAAGGAAGCATCAAGAGGGCCTGTGGCATCCTTGTTTCAAGAGGACTTTAGGAAGAGGCCTCTGCCCAACACCCCGTTTCCTGGCCCTCAGCCTCATGTAGATACTGATCTTGGGAGGCTGACTGGACCTGACGGAGAGGGACAAGTGGCTCAGCTCTCTTAGGCTCAAAGGAGGTCAGGTGGCAACAGAAAGGCCTAGGGACTTCATTCTGGTGGGACAAACGCCTCCCATCTGAACAAGAGAAGGGTTTTTGCCAGACCTTGTCTCACAGGTTTCTCATAGGAGCCCGGAGAAGTAGACATCTTCATCCCCATTCTGCAGAGCAGGAAACTGAGGCACAGAGAGGGCTATTTCAGGATTGAGCCTGGACAGGGACCCTGCTCTCCAGGCAGGGCATCCTGAGCACTGTCCCACAGGGCGGTGGGGCAGGCTGGCCACTGGGCTGCCACCAGCGGCTGTAGAGGCAGGGATAGGAGGGGGTTGGGCAGGGTTGCCTGGGGCTGCGGGAAGGAGGGCTTTGCAGGCCTAGGTGTCCTGGTGCTGAGAGATTGCACAGTGAGTGGGCTCATGGATGCCACCGCCCTGCCAGTCAGCTCCGCTGCTCTGCGGGTGTTGCAGGGCGAGCAGAGTGGCTGGTGACAGGGAGTGCGCAGTGGGAAGAGCACTGGACTGAGCCTGGGTCCGGGGCAGGAGCACAACCTCCATTCATTCAGTAAACATTTATTGAGCACCTGGGTCCTATTTCACTGAATCTTCACAATAGTACAGTTCCTCGAGGTCATGAGGTAGATACATTCTTTGTATTTCATTGATTTTAAGAGAGAAGGGAGGGGGGGCGAGAGAGAGAGAGAGAGAGAGAGAGAGAGAGAGAATGAGACAGAAGTCACAGCCTTTTACAACCTAGTCACAGAAGTGACATGCCTTCACTTTTGCCCTATTCTGTTCTTAAAGAGAGTGACTGGGTTCAGCCCACACTCATGATGAGGAGATTATTACACATGGACATGGATACCAGGAAATGGGGGTCCATACAATAATATCTCTGTTGTGGGAAAGTCATAAAGATTAAATGAGATTCTATACGTTCAGTAATTAGCATGGTGCCTGGCACATAGTATGTGCTCCATAATAAATTGGCTATCCTTACTGCTATTGTTATTCTCAAAGCCAGGCTGGGCTGAGGCTAAGACAGCATAGAATCCAGCAACTATGCCTAGTTCTCATTGGCCCAGTACCAAGGGAGATCAGCTCCCCCAACCCATTCTCCAAGTCCTCAGTTCTGTCAGTTTCCTGTGGCTCCTCCCCCAGGAGGCTGCTTCCCCCAATCCACTGTGAGCTGTTTCCCTGACACCTCCTTATTTACAGGGAAGGACAGGGCTGATGGTCACAAGGACTCCACTGGCATTGTCTCTCTGTCCTAGACCTTAGGCAAGGGTGGGATGACAGTGTTTGAGGTTTACAGATTTCTTGGATGTAGCAGTGGAAGGTCTATATTTTTTTATTTGGGAGGAAAAACAGTGAAGTTTACATCATTGCAAAATAAACAGAACTGGGACTTCTGCCTCACAATCAACAGTCCTAACATGTTACTGACGGTTACAAGATTTTCTCTCCCTCTGGAAAATTGGGGGAGAGGGTCACATGACACCTTCTCACGCTGACTGCTCCGCTGGTGATAAAGATGTGGAAACCGCCGCTCATGTGGTTAGGTGATTGGCCCACGATTGCAAAAACGCTGGAACCAGGATTTGAAGCCACTTATCTGGTTCCAAGCCTATGCATGATCTTTATATTATATTCATTCAGTCATTATTCAGGCAATATTGTTTAGTCCCTGCTATGTTCCAACCTCTGTGCCAGGGACCAGCACGTGACGAGCAAGTTTTTGTTCCAGCCTTAAAAACTTTTAATGTTTCCCTTTGCCTCCCACTCCCAGTGGATTATAACTTTTCCAAATAGACCCCCTTCTGTCTTAACATCTCTCCTCTCCTGTCTCTACTACATGGCTTTGAATTTGAAGTGGGACTATATTTAAGCTGTTGTTTTGCATGGACAAGGGTCAGAAAATGGCCTTAAGGTCCCAAGAAAGAAGGATCTGACCAGATAGAGAAGTTGGATGGAAGTTGGTCCAACAGAGACCCCCATGGAAAATGAGGAGTGGGGTCTACAGATTAAAGCAACTGGTTGACATTTAACAGCAGGCCCTTCTCCAGCCCTTGCCAGCCCCAGACCTCCCTCCTCTCCCCTCTGTGGCCCTTGGGGAGTTAAATCCAAGCCACTGCCCTCCTGCCCAGTGAGCCAGGTGATGGGATTATCGTTAGTGGTACATCGATCAAGTTTGGCCAACTAGAAATACGTAAGGAAATTGAAACATGAAAATGCCCTCGAAATTTATACAATTGCTGTATTATAGTTCAGCCAGCTGTTAACTGCATTGTATGAAAGGTGGCAGAAATAATTTGTAACCAGTCTCACATTTGTTCACGGCACCTTGGCAGAGGAAGACATGGAGGGGTCACCTATGTCACCAGGAATACCTCCCTTCTCTCCCACAAGCTCATCATGCCCCCCAGAGCAGTCCCTCAGCCAGGTATGGGTTGCTTTCTGGAGGGACACTGGGTGCCGGGCACTCTACTAGGTGCTGGAGATGTGTTCATCAGGAGGGAGGGCCAGCTTACCTGCCAGAGGGACAGACAGATCATAACACACAAAACAATGAGAAATGAAGTCAGATAGTGGGAAGTGCTTTGGAGATACAAAGGCCGGGTAATGGGATAGAAAGAGACGGGAGTGGGTGGGGGCAGGGGGAGGCCAGGAGAGCTTCCGGACAGTTCACTGGGGCCTCAAATAATTCTGAGGTATTGTAATTGCAGGCCCCACCTGACTCTCTGCTCTACAGCTTTCTGTTCCATTTTCTTGCTGTGTATCTTTGGGAAAGTGACTTAGCCTCTCTGAACTTCAGATGCCTCATCTGTAAAGTGTGAATAATAATACCTGTCACAGGATCATTTGAGATAAAATGCATTAGACCTCATCATTCACTGTATTCTATGTATGTGAATTGTTAAGGTTGCAATTGCACTGGAAGGAAGTCATGGGACTTCCTTCCTTCCTTCCTTTACCAAATATTTATTATCATATGCCTTTAAAGGGCACCCCTCTTCTGATTTGCCATTCTGGCCCAAACCTAGAAGGACTTTGGTCTTATCGAGACTGAGCTGGAATATTTAAACAAGGCTGTACCAAAGGCTTGGTGATGACAGCAGGGAAATAAATATGGTATAACTGTGTCTGTATCTATGTGTACGTGTGCATGTTTGTGTGTGTGTCTGTGTGTGAGAGTGTAGGCGTTAGGAGTGTAGGTCTTACTCGCATGACAGCGAGTAAGGTGACTTTGCCCTACTCGGGGTGTGTAACATTTTCAAGCCTCTCCTCCCCACCACCTCATGGAAGGGCACAGCACAGAGGCTGCTGTGTCTGTTTGGCTGACGACACTGAGGCTTCTCAGAATTCCCGGCTTAGAGAAACCAGCACCACACCACAATGAGCTCCTGGCCCCGTCCCCATGTCACACAGCATCCTGTATCCCCCACCTTGACTTCTTGGGGCTCCGATGACCTCTCAGGTTCTGCCTCCTCCCTTCTGGGGCAGGGGATGGTGGCGGCTCTCTCTCTACCCAAATGCACGCCATTGCTGGCTTCACTCCTGGGCGTGGACAGCCTACCACAGGGCAGCATGGATCCTCAGGCTGGGGCCAAGGAAGGAGCTTTGCAGTCAGATCCTGGCTGTGGCCAGGGGGTTCTTTTAAGCTCCCTGAGCCTCGGTTTTCACGTCAGTTATGAGTTCAGAACTTCCCATAACTAGCAGGGCCATTGTTAGAAGTAAAGCCATGATGGATGTAAAGCCACCGCATAGGCCTGTCTGGCCTCCGGAAGGTGCGCTGGGGAGGCTCACCCCTTGGCCCGCAGACTATTCCTGCTCAGAGGAGCTTCTGGTTATGACGGACTCTTCCAGGACCACAGTCCAGTCCGGAAACTTTGTCTGGGGTGGGGGTGCCTGGGTCTTCTGCCCAGGTCCCGCCAGGCTTCTGCCCCAGGGCAGGACCATGCTCCCTTCTGAGCACCTGGCACCTGGCTGGATCCCCTTGACCCATATCACTCTGACTTCCAGTCACCTCTGAGTGTTTCTTCTGCCCAGAAACACCTGGTGTCCTGCCCCTAACCCCATGGGACTCATGGGAGTGGGCATCCTGGTAACAGGGCTGACTCCTCCTTGCCCTCCTTTACAAAGTTTCAGTAAACAAATAGGAGGCTGGTTGCAAATTAGTCTACCTCCACGTGGCTCCCTCTGCTTGTCCTGCCTGTTCAGTGTTGCGCCTCATGGCTGACACCCTCTATGGAGGGGCCTGATCTTGGCCCAGACCCCTCCTTCCAGCTCACTCTGACCCCATCCTCTGCTGGTTCACCCCACAGGGTTCCAACTTATTGAGACAAAAACTTCCATCCATCCATATGTGTTCTGTTCCCTGGAGTTGCACATGATGGGTGCCATGCACCCACCTATGATCCTTTAGAACAGCGGTTCTCTGGGGGGCTTTTTAAAAATACTAATGCCTTAGGTCAATTGAATCAGAATTTCCAGGAGAGATGGAGGTATGGGCATTGGTATTTTCTAAAGGCCCCCTCAGGTGATTCTAAGAAGGACCAAGAACCACTGCTTTAGAGAATGAATGACCCCAAGCTTTGTCTTCCACCATCTTCATCTCCCAGGAGCTACCTGCAACTTCCATAGGATTCAATTTTCAGACCTCTCATTGTTCCAGTTACTGTCTACTTCATATGTCCCAACTAGTCAATGTCACTTGGGAAACATGACTTCCTACACTGAACTGGACTGTCTAGGGCAGGGGTGTCTAACCTGCAGCCTTCAGGCCACATGTGGCCCAGGATGGCTGTGAATGTGGCCAAACACAAATTAGTAAATTTACTTAAAACATTACGAGATTTTTTTGTGTGTGTGATTATGTGTTGTAAAGTATTTAACGTGTGACCCAAGACAACTCTTCTTCTTCTAGTGTGACCCAGAGACGCCAAAAGATTGGACACCCCTGGTCTAGGGCAAGACTAAAGCCTCTTTTGCTCATGATATTATAACTCTATTAATATGCCTCCAAGTCAAATGAGCTCTCCCTGTCTGTACCCCACTCGGTGACTTATTTAAGGTCACCCAGCTGCCCCCTTCAGCATTTCCTTCTCCATTTTCCTACTTTGTTTCTACCAACATAAGAAAGCCTATTCCAGTAGGGTGAAAGTTAATTCCACAAACACATGCAATCAATTCCAGGAAAACCTTCCAGGACTTGGTGCAACCTTCTGCAGGGTTTAGACTGATTACTGGCTCTCTCTTTGTTTCAACAGGTCCATCCTGAGGTTAGCTCCATCCATTGCCCCTGATTTGGGATGCACATAACAGGTATCTAACTCCCATACATTCAATACCTGCTCTTCTTAAACTCAAATAACAGATTCCATTAAAAGAGCATTAGTATGGCACTCTGTAATTAATCTTCTCTAGAGAACTAATAGTTCAGAAGGTACGCAGTAGAGCAAGGGCATTGTACATCACTAAGCTCATTTATCCTAATTGATTTATCTAAGAATTGCTGGGGCAGCCAGCCTTGTGCCTGATGACCTACGGTGGGGTCCCCATGGGTGCCTGGGGTTGGGAGGGAGGGCGAGGCAGTGTGGATGGAGCCAGGGCTGGCAGAGGCTGGCCTCATCCTGATCACAGGGAAGCAAACAACATAATGGGCCCGCCTCAGAGGCAGGCCAGGCCGGGGAAGCTTTTAGAGGCTCTCAGCAGCCCTTGTAGTGCACCCAGATTGCACACAGAGCTATTTCACATCATTAAACCACCTCCTCCCCCCTATTTTGTCCCTGGGTGCTGCATACGTTTTCTGCATCAGGCTGGGCTTCAAAGTAACTGCTTTGCCAAAGCAGGTGTAGCCACTGCGGCAGTCTGACCCTGGGGCACCGGGACACATTTGCTGGCTGTTTGTTTGTTTGCTTGCTGGCCCCCCAGCCCTGGAGCTGGGGACCTGCATCTGCTCAGCCTGCCTGTTTGGGTTCCTGCAGCCATTGGTGCTGGGGGCCGGGGAGTGGGCATCCCTGGGCTCTCTGATTCATCTGAGGCCACGCTGGTGATGATCTTCCTGTCCTTCCCAGCCCCCCAGTCTCTCCCCCATCCTTCCTCAGGCTGGCCAACAGTAGGTGGGCATAGGGAGTGATCCGCTTGGGCAGGACCAGCCTGGGCTCTGTCTGATCCTACTTCCATTTTCCTTAAGGCAGTGGATTTAAGAAACAGGAAACAGGGCACCAGCAAGGCAGAGCGGAACTCAAGGGAGAGACCCCTGTGCCAGGCGACGCATCCTCTGGCCGCCTGGAGTTCTTCTGCTTGGTGCTTTGTGCTGAGCCTTCCACAGGCTCATCTGCTTTTCTCTATAACCCCCTGCTCAGAGTCTTTCCTGATGTTTGACCCACAGTGTGTGCTTGATTCTCCCTCGGAATCCGCCCCCAGTTAGCATCTGTGCGCTTCCAGGCTCCAGCCCATCCTGATCTTCACTCTCCCAGGCTCCATCCTTCCCAGCTTCTCCTGCCACACAGGCACAGGCTGGGTGGGCCCCCGGACTGCAGTCTCTGCTTCCAGCCCCTCTGTTATTGCCTTCATTTATGTGCTGCCTTCTGCATTGATTTCCTGGTTGTGTCTCCCAGGTCCTAGCTGGACATAGTGTCCTGCCCTGCATTGCAGCCCATCTGTCTGGAGCACTAATATGCCCAGTCCTCATCCAGCTTTGGCCAGCTTTGTCCTCTCCTCGAGGCTGAATCCTGTTTTCTGGGTCCCTGGCCAAACCTGACAGACCACAAGAAGTCACGATATTACTATCCTCTGTCCCTCGGGCCATTTTTGCATCCTTCCAACTCTACCTGACAGATCCTTGCATATTGACCAAGGTCACCTCCCTGGAACCTGAAAATCATGGATCCTGTTTTTGTACCTTCCCCACCTTTCCGTGCTCTAGTCATAACTTGCAAGTAGGTGGCAGAATGAGGGGCATTGTGGACTCAGTGCTCCTGCCTGTGTGACCTTGGCCAATTCCCTTCCTTTCTTTGAGCTTCAGTGTCTTTACCTGTGAGATGAGAAAATTGGAAATAATGATTCCCAGGGGTTCTTTTACTTTTAAAATAAAATGGAAAACAAGAGACCCTGACAATAAAGGGGATCAAGATAATGGTCAAATCAAGCTGGGTCTACTCTCCCCTCTGCCTGGGGCCTCGACATCAGGCAGGACTTGGCAGTGGATTTGCAGGCGACTCTCAGACACAAGGGCCCTGGGCTCTCAGCTTTGGAAAATGGTGCAATTTAATGGTAATGCAATTACAGATGTGCTGAGATTGAAAGAGCCCATCTTATCTCAAACCCGTCTTCCCCACTGAGTATGAGGGCAGGTGCTGACCCCTAATAGCTGCCGAGATGAATTCGTCAGGCACGTGGGGGCTCCCCGTGAGGGGATCTGTGTGCAGAGAAAGAGAGAATGGGAGGAGAAAGAGAGGTGGAGAGAGGGAGGAAGGCAACAGGGAAGGAGAGAAGGGGAGAGGGGAAAAGGAGCAGGAAGACAAGGAGAGAGATGACACACAGAGAAATGAGGAGAGATAGAATGGGGGGTTGAGGGAAAGGGTGGCAAGGACAGACAGGGAGAAAGGGAGGCAAACAGAGATAGAAAGAGAAAAAGCAGGGAGAGGAGGAGGGAGGGGAATAAAGAAAAAGGAGAAAATGGTGAGAGAAGAAAAGAGAGGGGGAAAAGAGAATGTGTAATGCAGAGAGAGAGAGAGTTGAAAATAACAGAGAGACCTCGAAGGAGAAAAAGGAAGGAGGAAGAGAGAAAGAGATTGAGAGAGTGTCAAGGAGGAAGGAAGGAGGAGTTAGAGAAGGGGGAGACAGAGGAAGAAGAGAAGGGATGGAGACAGCCATGGGAGGGCAAGAGGGAAGGAGCAGGGTGGGGCGTGGAGACAATGATGAGTCGCAGAAATTGAGTGAGAGGAAACGTGAGTGAAGGAAATAGGGATAGCCCTGTGTTTCTGAAACATGGAGCTTCTCAGACCCACCCGTGGCTCTGTCCCATCCAAGGAAGGGTGCAAACGGTAAAGTAGAGAGAAACCATGAAATGGCTGGTAGGAACGAACTCCTCAGGTCGAAGGCAGCGACGGGGAGAGCATGCACAAGAGAAGGCACTTGAGGATCGGATCCAGAATTATAGAGAGTATGGGAGCTGTGGAGAAAAGGGAAATGTAATGATCCAAGACCCTAGAATGGGCACAGCTCCCCAGACAATCAGCCAGTCCCTCTAGCCAGTATTCTTTCTCATTTCCGGGTAATTCTGGGACAGCTGGGGTTCAGCACCACGGACAGCCCCAAAGCCTCCCTCAGCGGTTCAAGCTCCGCAGACCGGGGCAGCAGTAGATGGAGCCCTCCCTTGCAGCCCCCTCCAACCTTGGCCCCTGAAAATGGCTCTTTGGGGTGGCTGGAATGCAGGCCTGTGAGCTGCTGAATAGATCAATTATTTTTCAGAACATGGTTTTGATCCCAATGTTACTTCACTGGATCACTGAGTGGAAAGGCCTCGCAGAGAAAATGGCATTTTTTATAACCCTGGCAGAATGCTCCCGCGCTGATGAGATGAGCCACCCAGCGAGCGCGCAAGCGCGCACATACGATACATAACTAACCAGAAGCATAATCTTCCAAATTGAAAGCCATAATGTTTGCTGTTGGAGCTAAATATTAACAGGGCATAGTCTCCCAATGACCCTCGGGAGGTAGCTGGCTTAGCAGGAGGCTGTCGGCATATTCGAGCAACTTGATTAAATTCCTTTCTGCCATCAGAATTAAGAAATAAATAGTTTTATGAGAGTCATGCCACAAAGGACAGGGAAATGAAATGCTCAGGAAAGAGGGCGGGGCAGGGCGCCTGCCAGTACCTGCCTTGTCATTTCGAAGGGAGCAGCAACGGCTCTTCCTAGGAGAGGCTCAGGACTGCAGGCCGACCACTGGGTAATAGCTGCTCTCTCCTTCTTCCTGTCGCTCCCGACAACCTGGCTTTGCAGGCTCCTTGCTCCCTGCTCATCTGAGAGCTGATAGATGCATGGGATCCTCCTCAGGGGGCCTCTCAATTATTCATATAGGAGGCAGGAAAGTGGAGTGGCTTTAATTCATGGCTTCTGGAGCTAGACTCCCTGGGTTTAAATTCCAGCTCTGCCAGTCACTAGCTGTGCAATCTCAGGCAAGTCACTTAACCTCTCTGTATTGGAGTTTCTTTCGCTGTGAAATGGGTTTATAGCAATATCTACCCTGTGGAGCTGTGAGAATGAATGAGCACTAAGATGTTTAGAGCCTGGCTTAGTACATAGTAAACACTTTATAAGCATTTGCTATTATTTTCTGATTTAGGTTGAACGGTATGAAATTGCTGTTTTGGAGAAAAAAACCCCAATATTGGCCATGTAATATAAAGTTTATACAACAAGGTTTTTTTCCTTCCGTGTCCACCCTTTCCTGTCTCTTGGCCCTGACACAGCCTAGGCAGCAAAGCGAAGGCTCTGTTACTTAAAGATATACTAACAATGTGCTACTTTTTGTATTCAGAAAAGTACTCTCTTTATTAGAAAAACTCCAGTTACACTCAGAAAGTCTGATCTGCATTTCTCTTGGAAGGAGGGAGGCAAAGGGAATTATTCTGTACCGGACACCTTACCAAGCATCGTCATGGTGCTGACTGCTAATTTTGTTTCCTTGTCTCAATATTTCTCTGAGGTGGGCATTAGGCTCCCATTTTATAGATGAAGAAACTGAGGTTCGGGGAAGTTGAATAGTGTGTTGAAAATCGCACACCCAGAGAGGCAGAACAAGAATTCAAATCCACTGCATTATTCTCGAGAAAGAGGGCGGGGTGGAGTGTGTGTGCGATGAGTCCCGTCTCGCCTCATCCATCCTTCCCTTTGGATTTCTCTTCCTGCCTCCCCTCAAAGGACCCCTGTGTCTGTATCACCAACATGGGCCTGCCTCTTCCTTTCCCCTTATTTAAAGTGATAAAATTATGTGAGCACACAAATAGCCCCACTGGCTGTCCTGAAAGTCCACGCTGACCATTATCTTTCAATTGTTTTAAAGAAAACATTCGCTCTTTAATGACGGCTTTAAGAATTTCAAAAGGTACTTTATAATTTATGTAATTTTATCCCACAAGCTTATTTTTATTCTGTCTGTTTTAAGGCAGAGTGTGGTCGTTAACCGCTTTTCTAAATATTTATTTATTTATTTATTGAGGTAACACTGGTTAGTAATATATATGTTTCAGGTACACATTATAATTTGATAGCTGTATGTACTATAGAGTGTGTACCACAAAAAGCCCAGGTTCCACCTGTAACCATACATTCGATCCCCTTTACTGTTTCACCTGCGTCCTCCCCTTCGGTAACCACCCCATTGTTGTCTGGGTCTATGAGTTTGTTTTTGTTTTGTTTGTTTATTTCTTTTTTGTTTTATATTCAACATATGGGTGAATTCATATGGTTTTTGTCCTCTGCCTGACTTATTTCACTTGGCATAATGCCCTAAAGGTCCATCGATGTTGTCACAAATGGCAATATTTCATCCCTTTTAAGGCTGAGTAGTATTCCATTGTTTACGTATACACATCACATCTTTATCCGTTCACCTATTGATGGATGCTTAGCTGTTTCCATGTCTTGGCTATTATAAATAAGGCTGTAATGAACGTAGGGGTGCATATATTTTTTTGAATTAGTATTTTCCTATTCTTAGGATAAATACTCAGAAGAGAAATTTCTGTATCATATGGTAGTTCTATTCTTAATTTTTTGAGGAAGCTCTATACTGTTTTCCATACTGGATGCACCAATTTACAGTCACACCAACGATGTACAAGAGTTCCCCTTTCTCCAAATCCTTTCCAACACTTGTTATTTCTGGTCTTTTGATAATAGCTATTCTAAAAGGTGTGAAGTGATATCTCACTGTGGCTTTGATTTGCATTACCCTAATAATTAGTATTACTGAACATCTTTTCATGTGCCTGCTGGCCATCTGGTATGTCTTCCTTTGAAAAATGTCTATTCAGATCCTCTGCCCACAAAGCCTTGCTAAGCCATGTCTAGAAGCTTAGCATTTATGTTTTCTTCAATGTATTTTATTGTTTCAGGACTTACATGTAAGTCTTTAATCTATTTTGCCACTCTGACCTTTAACAGCCTGATCTTAGGAAGAGCTCTGTTTAAATGGGTGGCCAGAAAACTCCTAGGACACCTATTCCTGCCAATAAAATTCTTCCCATAGTAAACAGTCCAGAAAAAAGCGGGAGGGAGTTGGAATGAACAAAAATTGAGTGAGTGGGCTGGTGGGAAGGGGACTTCGAAAACAGGACCACATGAAAAATCGTTTGTATTGGAACAGAAATAGTCACGAGGGAAAAGGAGGTAACGGATGAAGTCCCATTTTTTCCCTGCTTTTAGTCCACTTGGAGCCTCAGAGGGAAGCAGGCAGAGGACATTCTGTTCTGATCAAGGAGAGATGAAGTGAGTCTGACCTAAGGCAGCACTCTAGGGCAGCTGGGGACTTAGATCCAGGAGGAGGGAAGCACCAGTAGTATTATTTATGCTTTCACATCTTTGTTTAGTGCTCCTTGCAACTCTCTAAGATGGGTATTATTGTCTCTATTTCACAGAGCAACTGTTAATAAAATAGTAACATCAGCAGCGGAGTTGGCATGGTGGCAGGAGCAACAGTAGAAATAGCCGTCGTAACTACTTACTAGGCACCCACGGTATTTCTGTAAGGACGTGCAGGCTTAAGCAAACGTGACCAGGTGTCTGTCCACCATAGGTTTGTGTTCCCCTCTTCCATACTGTAGAGCTGTCGCTGGGAAGAGCTACCCAACCAGGGACTGTTTCCATTCCGAATCCCTCTTCCACCTTGATGGGGTTCATGGCTTGGTCTCATCAATGAGGTGCGAGATAATGCGCGTTCTTTCTGGGCCAAGGTGGGTAAGAATAAGGCATGTGTCTTCTCCAACTTCTCTGCCTGTTGGCTGGGTGCAGGGGTCTCCGTGCCTCTAAGGCACACAAAGCCACTAGATAGAAATATCCCGGATCCCCAAATCGCTGTGTGAAGGAAAATCACCAACTAAATAGAAACAGTCTCCTGTAATTAGTATGTAAATGAGGACTACGTTTCTATTGTGACAAGCTACTGAAATATTGAAAAAATTGGGGCTTATTTGTTACAGCAACTACCATTACTCTAACTAATATACATACATTATCTCATTTAACCTTCACAATAACTTTTAGGGGGACAAGTATCAAGAACCCATCTTAAGGATGAAGAAATATAAACTCAGAGGTTAAATGGCTTGCCCAAGGCTTCACAATCAGTGAAGGATTCTGCCAGGATTTGGACCTAGATCTCCCTGACTCCAGGTTAATGGCATGGAGGTGCCTCACTGTGGCCTTAACTGGAGGGGAGAGCACAGAAAGGGTGGTGGGACTTCTGGAGCGGAACTTCAGTGAGGAAGCCTGCCTCTGCTCCAGAATCAGAACCAGTCTTGGGTGTGGATTTCAGAACAACTTTAGGGCTAACGAGTCAGAAAGAAACCTGCAGAGACCACAAGCTGGGTTTAGGCCCAGGAAAAGGAAAGCAGAGAAAAGAATGGCCTTTCGTGGGACCTCAACCTGAGAACTCTGCCCTGGTTAGAAAGGCCTCCATGAGCTTAAAGCGAGGGCTTGAAGCCAAGAGCACGGGTTTGATCATTCACTTCTAGGGTCCTTCCTCTGAGACAGAGAACAAGAACAAGAAGAAGCACTCATTAGTCATTATAATGGGAGAGATAGTAGCAGGAGGAGTGGGAACTGGTACTTGTATAGCGTGTACTTGGTGTTGAGGAGTGTTCTAAGTGCTTCACGTACATAAGTTTAATCCCGAATACAGCCCTGTAAATTGTATATAAACATTATACCCATTTTATAGAGGAGGAGCTGAAACACAGAGGGACTAGTAACTTGTCAAAGTCACATGTGTAGCTATTAAAAGAAGGAGCTGGGATTTGAACTGAGGCTCTGTTACTCCACAATCCATGCTATTCACCTACCGGGAGGGATGGTGCCACGACTGGGCCAGCACTGCCTGGAGATAGGGATCTAGGCCCAGCCTCAATAGAGCCGGCTCATAAGAACAGTGAGAGCATTTAGAACCCTGTGTGCCTGGGCTTTGATAAAGCTGACCTGGGTGGCGGTCTAGATTTGCCTATGAGTCTTTCCAGCTCTGGCTTAGTTTTCTTGGGCAATTGTTTCTGAGATTCTGGCTGACTTCATACGGAATCTCTATAGGGGAAAAGAGTAGGTAGAGGTCAGTAATTGGGATTTACTAGGAAAGAGAATTTACGGAGTGTGAGACAGCGGATCAAAACATACACCTGCTATATGTTCTGAAAACAAAACTTTAGAACTGAGTAAGTCCAGGTCATTGGGGTGAGGAAATCGCTCAGGCTGGACCCAAATTCAGGAATTTTAGACCACGGAGAGGGACTGGGCCTGACTGGGCATGGAAACACTTCTTGCCTATGGTTCTCCTACAATGAGAATCCAGATGCTCTGTGGCTACTTGTATTCATTAGTTTAGTTTTGCTGAGTAACACACCATCCTGGCACTTAGTGGCAGCAGCTGGGCAATTCTACAATCCGGGCTCAGCTTGGCGGATCTCAGCTGAGCCACTGATGTGTCGACTGGACCTGGCTGGGCTCAAACGGTCTCACACACCATTTAATCTGGTGTTAGGCAACTGACGAAGGCAACTGAACCATGTGTCTCTCATTCTGCCATAGCCTAGCCTGGACTCATTCACCTGGTAGTTACAGGATCCGAGGACAGCAAGAGGCAACACTCAAGGAGCAAGCCCTTGTCAAGGCTCTTCTTGTGACATGTTTCTTATACTGTACCGCTGATGAAAGCAAGTCTCACAGCCAATTCTACAGCCAATGTGCCAGGGAGAGAATGCAGGGGCATGGATCTAGGGAGGATGAACAAATTAGGCCATGACTTTTCTGTGTTTCAGCATCTACATCTGTGGCAGAGGGCGAGACCCCCCCTAGCTTTGGCTCCAGCAGATCTGGGTTGGAGTCCTGGCTTTACTCCTGAACGTCCTAGGTAGCAGAGCTATTAAAAGACCAAACGAGGTGATGCTTGTGGAATTCCTTTGAGAGCTGTACAAGCCAACCCAGTATAAATGTCAGTCGTAACTTTTCTTCCCCACTAGGAATGTAGGTGGGCCTTATTAATTCCTCAACTGGGAGTTACCCACTTTGCCGCAAAGCCTCCGCCTCCAGGATAACTTAGCCTGGCCCTGCACCCACTTCTGGGGCAGCCCCACTCATCACCACTGTGCTCGAGGGATGCAAAACCACTTTAATATTGGCTGGAGATGAGCGTAATTAGAAAGGTAAATCTGCCGAAAAAAATCATATTATGCAAATGTGATTAGTGATGACTTTTGAGTTCTTTGTTATTTGAGAATTTCTATTCCTTGGCACAAATGGGGACAGTTGGCTGCTGCGTTCACTGGGGCGACCCTTAGTAGGAACTTAAGAGCGCAGACGTGGGGAGAGGGACCTGTACCCCTGGGTATTGGGAAGGGGGCTCCGCTGTCAGTGCCCCAGAGAGAGTCTGTGGGTCCCCCATCAGGTCCTGAGCCGATTCCCATGGAGGAGCTCCAGGGAGCAGCCCGTTACTGGTGATGGGCCTCCCCCGGAGGGGAGGGGGTTCTTCCTTCCAGGCTAGAGCTGAACTTCAAAAGATGAGCTAGACGTGTGGTCCCAGGATGGCTGGTTCCTGCCATGGATCTGTCCCTGGTAGGGGGCTGGTGGGAGCCCCCTGGTTTGAGGGTGTGACCTTGGCTCTGCCTGTGTGAGCCACTGGAAGGTAGGTGGTCATAGCCCGGGGCGGCCTCATGCCTGCTAGGCTGAGCCTGGGGTGTTAATGTGTAGCAGGGATATTCCCTCCTGGGACTGAAAGAGAATATACTCTGCCAGGTTCAGGTGTTCTCTGGACATGGCCAGGAACATTACACATTCTGGAGTTTGAAGCTCCTTTTATAAAGGTCATGATTAAAAAAAAAAGCCACCTACTTAGGTGAATGCTTATTAAGTACCAGATGCCCCGCTAAGTGTTTCATGAAATCACCCCATTTAACTTCCCTAACAATTCCATAAGATGGGGACCATTATTATCATCATCTCTATTTAGATTAAGAACCAGGCACAGAATGGTTAAACGATGTTCATGACGCCACCTCTGTCAGTAGCAGAATCAGGATTTGAACTCAGATCTGGCTTGATTCTGAAGTCTATGCCGCTAACCACACTGCAATGCCAGTCCCACCCTTCCCTGTGGGCATCGCATGACTGAGTCAGGATGACCCTTGCCCATGCATACCCCTGGC
The DNA here is from genome assembly GCA_004026545.1 of Mormoops blainvillei. NCBI lineage: Eukaryota > Metazoa > Chordata > Mammalia > Chiroptera > Mormoopidae > Mormoops > Mormoops blainvillei. The sequence goes on from PVJD01004953.1 coordinate 82,492, forward strand.
CCCGTCCAGTTAATTCCGAGTGAGACTGTGATGTGCCCAGGTGTCTTCAGAAGTTTCTGGAAGCCGGAAGTTCCTGATTCATCCTGGGAGGGTGGTGCTGTCTCCACTCGTGGGGCTGCTAAACACTGATTGCAGCCCCCCTTTCCAGGCTGTCAGGACATTTGGGTCTGGAGTGAGTCAAGGGTTCTGAGGGAGCTTCTGAGATGGCCTTTAGGGCCCCCTTGGACCTCCCCCTCCAGCCCAGACCCTCTCTCCGGATATCTGAGAACCCAGGATCTCCTTATGTGGCCGCATGTCTCTCCTGTTCTTTTGAATTCTAGTGTGACTCCCTCCCTCCCCTCCGAATCCAAAAGGACCACCAAGTGTCAGGTCAGTTCTCAGAAGAATCGTTCCTGGCCCAGGGTGTGCTTCTAGCCACCCGAGTGGGCAGCACCACTTTTTCGGGCCAGGGCAGTGGTCCTGGGGTGGGGAATCTGCTGCCCTGGCCCGGCCCGGGGTCCGTCCCTGGGCCTCTGCAGGCTCCTAGCCCACTCTGGCTGGCAAGCCGGGCACGGACAGGCCCTTCCTCCACCTTCATTTCCCACAACCACGGGCTCCTGCGGCTCTTGAGGGTCTCCAGGCCCCTCTGACCTGCCATGTCTGGAGCTGACCTCCTCTGCCCGCCCACTGGTCTTTGTCCGTGCTCCTGATTCAGGGATGGCGGCCCTGAACCCCTTCCTATCCCTCACTTTCATATCGAATGGATGCCAGATCTCTCCAGTGCCCGTTGTCCCCTCATCTTCCCTCCATCCTCGCCGCCTTGGCTTAGCTCACATCTGTCCTGTATTATTGCAAAGACCCCCGAGGTGACCCAGCACACCTGGCACCAGTCTCGTCCCAGTCACTGATGCCCAGTTATCTTCTAACACAGACTATCGATGGGCTCCCCATTGCCTGCGAGTGACATTGAAATCCTTGGACAGCATCCAAAGCCCGGCATGGTTGGGTCTCTGCTTTCTGCAGCCCATGCCCCCGTTGCCCCTCAAAGCACCCCCCTACCAATCTGCCTTTCCTTACACTGGGCTCCCTATGTCTGTGATGCCCTCCCCCACCCTCCCCTTCACCCTGGGCCACGAGGAGGCTGTGTCCCATGCCGCCCGCCCATCATCCTTGCTGGCTCCCAGGACAGGGTGGCCCCTCCTCCCTCGTTCCCACAGGGTTCTGTCTGTTTCCCTGTTACAACCTGGATGGCACTGAGGTTATTGGTTTACATGACCGGCTCCTGATTGACCTCAGTTCTTCTAGGGCAGGAATGCAGGCTTATTTACTCCTGAAGCCCAGCCCAGCAGGAGGCCCGGCACATAGTAGGTGCTCAATTACTGTGGGTTGAATTGAATTCCCTCACAACACATGGAATTGACTCGGCTTGGAAATGACTTCCCATCTACAGAATTGATTTTCGTCTCCTAAAAGGGTGTGAGATGACACAGTTCACCTCCTCATTGGCTTCTCTTTTTGCAGAAAATGAAAACGCCTGTGTCTGGATGGAGCTAAGCATGCAGACTGCATGGGAGGGGCAGGAGGGTCTTGAAATGGAGTGGAGTTTGCATTTCTTCTGGGAAGGTGTGCAGCAGCCAAGGCCCCCCGTCGTGCCATGGAGATGAAAGGAGGCCACTGCATTACTTTCTACAAGCGAACCAGAGGCTAAAAGTAGCCTCCCCTCCTCCTGGCTGACAAACAGAGGGAATAAATTATCCAGGCACTAAAAGTTACATTAGGCAAATAAACATTTCGATGAGAATTGTATGTGACATTCAAGAGAAAGCAAATAAACCCTAAGTTATGGGGACCTGTCAATGCTCTAGAATTAAGTAACTGAAAATCGTTAGTAGTGTCTGCGTCAGACTCTTAAACCTTCCCTGGCTCCCGCCACTCGCCCCTCGCTGTGGGGGCTCAGAGAGACAATGTGTCTTTCCTTGTATGTCTCCAGAGAAGTTCTCAGGTTTCTGGGACTTCAGATCTGGAGCAAGCTCAGAAAGTCTCCTGGCCAGTGCCCTCAAACGCTATTCTGTGGAACCCTAGGCTACTGCAGAAGCGCCGCAGGGGGGCAGCTCAGCAGGCAGGACCCCTACCCCGTCCAACCAGGGATGCTCTTCTTTGATCTGGGTTATACTAAGTAGGGAAGATCTTTTCTTTAAAAAAAAATTTCCTTTTTATCCTCACCTGAGGATGTTTTTTCCCCCATAGCTTTTAGAGACAGAGAAAGGGAGAGATAGACAGAGAGAGCGAGCGAGTGAGAGAGAGAGAGAGAGAGAGAGAGAGAGAGAGAGAGAGAGAGAAACATTGATGTGAGAGAGAAACATCGATCAGCAGCCTTCCATCTGTGTCTTGACAGAGGATTGAACCCACAACCTAGATAAGTGCCCTGACTAGGGATTGAACCTGCAGCCTTTTGGTCCACAGGATGATGCTCCAACAAACTGAGCCACACCGGCCAGGATGGGAAGCCCTTTTCTAATGGGGGTTCTGCTATTAAGTGATTTGAAAACCATAATCCTGAAGCAAACATACACCTGATAGAGAAATCTCCATTAGAACACTTTGGTAAATATTTTTTTCAACCTCTTTTGAATACCCCCTGTGACGGGGAACTCATTCTGAGATTTTCAGTCAGTCCCGGCTTTCTTTTCTCTCCTTTGCATGAGATTCCCATCCCAGGACTCTAGCGCCAGAGGCCTTGAGTTCACATTGAGGCTCTGCTGCTTACTGTGTATCTCTGCAGAGTTACTGGAGCCATTCTGTTTCCCAGTTTCCCTACTGTAAGAAGGAGGTAATGTGTATCAGTTTCCTATGGCTGCTGTAACAAATTAGCACAAACTTCGAAGCTTAAAACGACATAATTTATCTTACGGTTCTGGAGGTCAGAAGTTCAAAATGGATCTTAAGTAATCAATTTAAGGGATTTCAGGGCCATGTTCCTTCTGAGGGCTCCAGGGAGAACCCTGTTTTTCTAGAGGCTACCCACAGTCCTTGGCTCATGGTTCCTTCCTCCATCTTCAAAGCACATTTCTCTAGAGTTTTCTTCTGTGGTCACAGCTCCTTCTCTGACTCTGACCCTCCTACCTCCCTCTTATAAGGACCCTGTGTTTACACTGCTGTGTTTACACTGTGCTCACCCAGATAATCAATCCTCCTTTCAGGGTCCTAAGCTTAAACACACCTGCAAAGTCTCTGTGACCACGTAAGGAGTCATAGTCCCAGGTTCTGGGGGTTAGAAGGTAGACATCTTTGAAGGCTGTTGTTCTGTCCACCAGGTAACGATGACTCCTACCTCAGAGAGTGGTGAAGGTCAAAGGAGGACATGCATGTCAAGTGCTTCACACAGAGCTTGGTACACAGCTGGTGACGGAGGTGGTTCCCTTTTAAGTTCTCCTTCTTCACTGCCTTCCTTCCACCCATCGAGCATGGTTACCTCCAGGCCAGGACCTGTTCTAGGCGCTTCTCATCAGAACCCCTTTAACTCTCACGGCAGCCCTGCAGAGTAGATATTATGATCTCCACCTCAGAGGAAGACGTTGGAGCTCAGACAGGCAAAGTAAGTTCCCTGAGGCCACTCGGCTTGCAAGGCAAAGAAAGACTCTGGACTGGATGCGAGCTGGAGTGTCGGCACTGCCCTCGCACCCACAGCCCGGAGCCCAGCCCGGAGCCCAACCTGGCACACCGCTGCCACACTCACACACATGGGCTCCCCTTCTCTCCTGCTCCAGAGTCCCTTGGCAGAGGATCCTGCCTCTCAAGAGCCCTCCCTGCTAAGATCCACGGCCTTTCTGTTGTGATTTAAAGACCCCGGGGAGCCCAAACATGGGGCAGGAAGCCCCAGCTTGCCTCTGCTCTCCACTATCCTGCAGCCCCATTGAGCACCCCTTACCAGGACCTCCCCTTCCCCAACGGTATCTTTGTCAGCTCCGGGAGAACTCAGGAGATCTAAATTTAGACCCTGTGCTCTGTTAACTTTGTGAATAATGCTAATTAGCATAACAATTCTTCCTGCAATTAAGTTGGAGAGGGGGGTGAGGAGGTGGTGCTCGGTCCAAGAGGAAATTACACAGGGAGGCCTCTCAGATTGCTGGTTTTCGGAGGCCTCACTCGGGGTGTCTGCTTGGCATAACTCTCTTCTTGGATGGCTGGATCCAGAAAAATGCCTATTTGGGGCGGAGGGAGGGAGCATCTGTCTCTAACCTTATTGTGGTTTGTTATTGGTGCATGTATTGAAGTGCAGCTTGGAGCCCTGCATGGCCATGAATTAGGTTTTATAAGCAAGCTGTCACCTGCTCTGAAAGGTGTGAAAAAATTATGAACTGCATTGTCCTGGAAACCACAAAACAGCACTTCCTCCCTGAAGTAAACACATAAGTTTGGGATATAAAGTTGAAATGAAGTTACTTTCAGAAGTTCGATTTATTTGTTTAGGGAGATTTGCCAGTTATCTTGCTTGACCCAGCAAGAGAAGCAGACTCCGCCCGCTGCTTCTGTCCCTCCCTGGGGCATGTCGGGCAGTCTGACACCTCCGCGGGCTGGGATGAGGTGGGGAGGCCAGGCTGCCTGGGTTTGGGGGAGATCACGGAGCTGTGGGAAGCCCCTGGAGAGAGCCTGCACAGGGCCGTCTTCTGATAACCCTCCTGTATTTACAGACAGCTCTTGTGAGCTGAGGTGCCTCTCTCTGGCTTTCTTGAGTGCTTTCATGACACATATTTTTTTGACTCAACCTCCATTCTCATCTCTGTCTTCTGGGTCCTTTCTGAGTGGTACAAAAGTGGGGGAACTCTCTCCTCCATTGCTCTGGTCATAATACCTCTACTGGTCCAGCCTAACTAAGGCCACTTTTTATAAAATTCTCACTCGAGGACATTTTTTATTGCTTTTTTTTTTTTTGAGAGAGAGAGAGAGAGGAAGGGAGAGAGGGGAACATTGATGCAAGAGAGAAGCCTTCTGTATGCACTCAGACCAGAGATCACAAGCACCCAGACTGGGGATCGTATGTACCCAGACAAGGACCAAACCTATAACCTAGGTATGTGCTCCTGATCGGGAATCGAACCCACAACCTTTTGGTTAGGGAATGATGCTCCAACCAGCTGAGTCACTCTGGCCAGGGCTGAGGGCACATTTTTGTAAGAAGCCATACAACATTCTTGGCTCATATAACGCTGTGGACAGTTAAAACTAACTGTAAGGAAAGAAACCATCCATCCATTCATTCATTTATTCATTCTCCATTTGTATGAGGCATTTTGTTAGTCTCCGGGGACATGAGTGAGAGATGAATCAGACCTAGTCCCAGCCTCAAGGGAAGGCACAGGCTAACCTGGGGGAGAGAGAATGGGACCGGGATCTAGTACTAGAGGCATTGGAGTGAGGGGGACGCCTGGGGGATCCTTCGCCTAGCAGGTGAGGGATGACGCAGACCTTGAAAGGTGTGTGGGACTTTGTCAGCTCACGCTCACAAGAACTTCTGCCAGGTCAGGTCCTTCCATCTTTTGTGCCTGAAACTCTGATGTTTGAAAGTAAAGGCAGGATATGAGATCGATGCAAATGAAGGGGCTGTCTTGGTGCCTGGTCCATCAGTGATGAGCTTGGGATATGCCATAATTTAGGTAAATGAGCTCCTGCCTTTTTTTGGGTCTTTCGTGGACTTGACCCAGGTGCTTTAATATGTTCTCACTCATGTCGCTCACGAACATTGTAAATAGGAGAGGGCCAGTCTGAGAATCTTTAACAAGTTCTTTCAATGGTCCAAGTGTACATATCTTTTCCTCCACCCCACTCTGTCCTCTGTGGCCTCCCATCTGAACCCTCACCAGGGCTTACAAAGCTCTTTTGCTTGTTGCCCTGACCCTTTCCTGCCCTGGGAGCTTACCTAGCTGTCCCTCAGAGCCCTAGGGCTCATCAGTGCCCTGTGCCGAGGGCTTTCTCCTTCCTACGCCCTCTACTAACACCTGCTGGGCACAAAGGTGTCATTCAGTTTGTATAGTTTTTTAACTGAGGCTTTGGAAGTTTTAGTGACTATCCAGGGTTCTAGGACCTGATCGTTGGAGAGCTGGGTTCCAGTACCACATCCCTTCCATGCTTCCTTTCTCCTTGGGACAATGCCCTTGGATGGAGATTTCCAGTTACCTAGTCAGTTCAGTGACTTCAATTTCTGGACATTGGTGGGGACTCATGGCCTGACAAGTGGCTGATAGGTGTCTTGACCCATGTTCTCACTCATGTGATCTGCCAAGAGGCCTGGCATGTGATCCACTATTTGGTTGACACTTGGTCTGACCTATATCCCCCTTGCATGACCTAACATGTGGACACATGGACACAGAAGCTAGAGTCCAGCCCATCCTAGAACCTTCAGCTGCCTGGTCATCCCTACTCCCTGGAGCTTAATCCAAGGAAGAAGTAGACAGGTGGGCTGTCCCTGAGGGGCCAGGCTGTCCCTCCTTGTGAGAATGAGGCCCACCATGTCCTGTTCGGCAGATGTGATGGTGCTTGGAACACACACACACAACACATATGAACACAATGCTCACACATGACCACACACACACACTCACACACACATAGCAGATACACACACAGCACACACATACACACATGCACATGCTGACACATACACATTCACACACATACATGTATACACACGCTAACACACCCATGTGCACATACAAGTACATATACTCTTACACACACACGTGAGGGCTGGCACCCTCTGCGTCACCATGTGGAGCAAACTACTGGCTCTCGGTGATGATGGATGGGACTCCGCATGGCGCCCAGCCCTGCCTCCCCCAGCATTCTGCACGCAGGACTCGCTGAGTAAACGCCTCTGCCGGGCTGCCTGGCAGGGGCGGTAGATGGTGGGACTGGGGGAGGGAGGGAGGAGTAGAGCCATTTGTCTGGGGCCCCGGGAGGGGAGTTGGCCACTTACGGCTGTGATGGATGGCGATTCCGCTCTGCCATCTGTTGGGGCTGGCAGGCTGCTTAGCACAGCACAGCACACCTGGCTGGGGCGTCCCTGTGGAGCTGCACCCGCCTTTGCTGGGGCCTGGGGACCAGGCTCCTGACACCTCAGGCAGGAGGCTGGCAGGGAGGGGCTATGAGACGCTCCCTGGGCCTCATAAAAGGAAGAGTGCATGCCCTCCGAGAAGAGGGCCTGGTGGGCCGGTGCTGCCTCTCACCTGTTTTCCTTACCCATCAGCCCAGAGCCTCTGTTCAGGGAAGTGGGGCTGTGCCCAGGCATTTCTGGGCAAGGCAGAGCCTATCAGAACCTAGCTGCCCCCTCCCTTGGCAAGGAGTGCACGCTAAGCCCTGGGCACAGTGTCCAGCACCTGTGTTCAATGGGAACAAAGCAAATTGGACCACACCTCGCACCCAGCCCCTGCAGGTGTGGCGGCGTGAAGATACTTTCAAGGTCACCTGGCTGCCTGGGTGGAGGATGGGAGCTGTCTTGGCCCACAAGCTGCACCTTCGTCTGTGCTGTGCTCACCCCCTAGGATCCCAGCATGTTCAGGTTACAAGGATCCCTGAAGGCCACCTGCTCAGAGTCCTCTAATTTACAGATGGGACACTGAGGCACAGAGAAAGGAGGGGCCGAATCCGATGGCCAGCAGCACCCCGTCCTTCCTTCTCTAACCCTAACCCTGCCCTCCGAAGCTGCCAGCCTGGGCCTGTAACTGCACTCGGTCGGCCAGGCCCCGCCCTAGTGCGTGGGTTTCAGTGGCTGTCCCCTCCTCAGGGCTCCGCTACTCCATCCCAAACCTTCGTCCACGGGGCTTACCCCATCCTCTCCCGAACACCATGCTGCACAGCTTCTGTCTCTTCCTGGGGGCCACCTCACTGTCCCCGCCACAGAGTCCCAGCCCTGTACTCAAGGGCCTGGTCCTCCCGCACACACCGGCAGCCCGGCAGAACCAGGGCAGTACCGGCTCAGGTCTCCAGGGGAGCACCTTGGGGCCTGAGGAATCAGCTGTTCCAGGCTGGGCAGCAATGAGTTGATCCCCAGCATGAGCTCGGGGTGGAGTTTAGATTGAACCCACTCCCAAAACAAAAAGCGGGATAGTTCCCTCTCACCTGAATCTGTATGGACAAACTCGTAGCTGGTCCAGGCATATGAGCTGATCGAATATCAAGTGGGGTTAGTGGTGCTTCAGTTGGAGGGGACAGCACCAGGAAAGGTCAGGTAGAAAGAAAGTCTCCTGAAACCACAACAAACTGTTTGGCTGAAGTAGAAACTGCAGAGGCATCACATTTTGTCCCTGCCCTTAAGGGAATCGCTTTATTGTGGAGAGGGGAAAGGTGGGTATATGGTAGAGAATACAAGGGAGAGAGTAAAATTCCCATAATTCAGAGGAAATTAAGAAGGGAGGATTTAATATAGCTGCAATCTGGCAGGACTTCTTGGGGGAGGTGGCATTTTAACTTTCAGGTCTTGTTGGAATATCCTCTCCTGCAGGAACTAGGTGCATGGAGACACCCTCAGGGACCTGGAATAATAAGTAGAAAATAAATCTCACCCTCCCTCTAAGCTCCGAAAAAAAGAAAGATAAACCCCACTGGCCCCATGTGTGCCAAGCAGGTGGGAGGTACACCCCTCCAGATAGCATCCTCAGGACAGCCTTGCAAGGGGCATTATTGTTTCCACCGTGCAGAGAAAGAAAGCAAGGCTCAGAGAGGTGAAGTGATTTGCCCAAGGTCACAGAGCCAGGAGGCAGCAGAGTGGGGACGGCACAGCCAGGCCTCCGTCGGCCTCCACAGACAGTGTGTGCTTTTCCAGCACCATTAACACCCCGTAGGAGACTCAGCTTCTGGCAGGCGAGTGGAGCTGCCCAGCGAGGGGTTGGTTCAACGGCTGGCATCGGCCACTGGAGGTGAGCGCTGAAATGCCAAGCCTGCTTCTGGACGTGACAGCTGCTTTTTGTGTGCTAGGCAGCTGTGGGCTGCAGCATTCGTGAGCTGGGGAAGGCTGGCTCCCTGCAAAAGGCAGGAGCACAATTTGGCTCCTCTTAATTGATTTGCAAATGTACTGAAGAATTGTGGTAATTCCTTTAGATTTTACTCTCATTCAAATCTTAGACGTAAACATAATGCGGAAGGAAAGTCAGCACTGTATAATGGAGGAAGAAAAGGTCTAACATTTTATTTTATTTTTACCCTGGGCATAAGAAAAGCTAAACTCACTATGAATACCTCATTATTTGAATTTCAAATATTTCTCTCGAGTTGAGCACAAAAGGAAACTTAAAAAAATATTAACACACATTCACACATGCGTACCCCACACCATTCCTCCTCTCAAATATGTGACTCAGAATGTCCTAGTTTAGGCTGTAATAGTGCAATTTGCGAGAATCAATCAGCCCTAGATAGATGTGTTTACTCAGAACGGCTTAGAAAGGAAACCAGTCAAAAGAACATTAATATCTTAAAACATTGAAATTATCTTCACTGAAGAACATTAGCTATAAGCATTAATATTTGGAAATTCTTTTGCTTGCAAAGTGTCAACTTCAGCTGAGCCCAGAGGTCAGGGTGGGGAGGAAGTGAGGCGGTGGTTATGCAGATGAGAGCACAGCAGCTGGAAGAAGCTAAGGAGCTGAAGTCCTTCATCCGGTCCCTCCCTCGCCCATTCACACACGGCAGTTATCAGGCGGCGGAGAGTGCCGGCTCAAACCACGGGCTCTCAGTCAAGCGGACAGAGGTGAAAGTCCCTGCTCTGCCAATGTGTGAACTGTGCTGCTCTGAGTCACTGATTTAATTGCTCAGGGCCTCAGTTTCTCCATCTGTAAAATAGGATTAATAACAGTGTTAGGCAGAGTGTCCTTTTAACATACTTAGCGTGGGATCAATACAAAGTAAGTCCTCAAGAAATGGTAGTGATTTCATTGCCTTTTTTTTTTTTTAAACCTCTGAGTGGTTTTCCATCCGCTGACCCCCTGGCCCTGCCCCTTGGTCATAAATCCCCACCTGCCTCTGCTATACTTGGAGCTGCCCTCAGTCCTGTCCAGAAGTCTCTCTCCCCAATTGCAGTAGCCCAGATGAAATCTGTCTGGCTGTTTTTAGCAAGTGTCCAGCACCATTTCACTTTGACATGGGGCAGAAGACAAACCTGGCATAAGAGGATGACTGAGACACTGGAGAGGAGAGGACACGCTTTGAAGGTAGAATAGAAAGATCGGGTCAAGGAGAGGACAGGGTTGGAGACCCAGGTGAAGCAATGGATGTGTGGAATCTGGGAGGGAGAGTGGCTTCTGGGATGAGAATACCAACTCTGGTTTTGGACTGTTGGATTTGGCCCACTTTGCCTTTGGTGCAATCCCTTCCGTGCCCTCCTTCCAGATGCCACCCCTTTTGAGCTTCCCCACCCCACTCCCGAGATGACCACTGAGTTCCACCTGGGCCTGCTGCCTCTGAGCAGTTTCCCTTCCCCTTATCAAAACTATGTGTCTTATTCCCTCAAGAACCCACGCTCCCTATGTCAGGTGCCTAATTTAAACAGCAAATCCGGGGCAAGAGAGGCATGCCTTCCTCCACTCAGCAGATGTATTTGCATTTTAAGAAGGACATTTAGGAGGTAATTCCTTTATCCCAAAGAAAATGAAACGAGGTTTCAGAGGCCAGAGACTAATGGTGGAGGAAAGATTTAGAGAGTTGTGCAAAGAGCATGGGCTTTGAAATTAGGCCAAGTTGAGTTCAAGTCCAGCCTCAGAGGAGTCCGTACTCTTGGCTTGGTTGCTTCAGTGGCAGCACTGTTGCTTCCTTTGAGGAGCTAACCTGCCATACTTTGTACATTCCCTCACATTTCTGGGCCTCGATTTCCTCAAAGGGAGGGGGCATCGTCGCATCTCCCTCATGAGCTGGTGCACAAAGATTCCTTGTGCCAGTAAGTGTCCCCTCTTCCCCCTGCTCCATCATACACACTCTCTGGTCCTCTCCCACATGGGTGGCCACCTGCTCGCTCTACACCTTTCTCTCCCTTGACCGTCATGTGTGTGCTGAGTGTTTGGTCTGAATCCCCAGTGCAGGAGAGTTCCAGCTGGCAGGACTTGTTTCTAAAGACAGAGTGGAGGGACCCACCCACGTGGCCCTGCGGGCCAGGAGCAGAGGAAGCTGGGGTTCGAAAAAGGCGGCCCTGTAATGAATCCCCCAGCTTTCTCGCCACCATTGTCTCTTCCCTATTGAGATCAGCCAATTAGCAGTTCCGCACTCCTCTGCGCGGCAGCCACTTATTAGCCAAGACAAAGGCCGCATTGATTCCAATTTGTCCTGAATTTGGCTGTCTCTGAAGTTAAAGATTGCATTTGGGTAGCAGCGCTGGGGAAGAAATGTAGGGGCAACATAAAAGAGAGTGCCTAAAATTAGTTGAAATAATTTTAGCTCTTTTGTGGATGACTAAACTAAATATAAACAGAAGAGAGAAGAAAAATCTTCATAATGTTAATTACCATAAACATTAAGTACCCAAAAATGAGGCATACAATTTGTTTGGTGACACTCTGATAATTAAATCATTTTCTCCCATTGAGGCGCCTTGCAGGTTTGTGCAGAGCTGGGCTCTTCCTGAGTGGTTTTCTCTGGCCCTGAGGGATGCTCAAAATTTTGCATCCCAGGTTTCTACACCCACGGTTTTTCTGCAGTCCAGGTGAGCTCCGCTATGTTATCCTTTGCCTGAGTGATCACTCGAAGTGATTATTGGGTCTTGGGCCAGCCTGAGATGTTTGGGCCAGCCTGTCTAATTGAAGGCCCACACGTGAGAGATTACATAAGGATGTACAAAACATAGAGTGTCGATGTGTGTATGTGTGCGTGTGTAACTATCAGTGCATGGCCATATTATTATGAAGGTGAGCGTGTGTGAGTGTGAGTTCACGGGCACGCCAGCGTGAAGGTGAGGTTGAGTGTGTGTGAAGGGACTATCTCAACACCTATATGTCCCGATGGAGCAGGGCTGTGTGTATGATGGCAAGGTATCCACATTGGAGTATCTGCAAGTCCTCTCTCTTTCGATGGTCAGATCATGGCTTTGTTTCTTCTTGGTAGGGCAGCAGGCTCCAAGGTTGACCCCTAACAAACCCTGCTTCCTGGTATTCACACTCCTTTGTGGTCCCCTCCCACATGAAGTCTGGGCTGGTGTATAACTTTTAACAAAGAATGCAGAGAAGTGACACTGTGAAGCGGCCGTGTCCTAGCCTAAGCTTCAGGAAGCCTTGAAGCTTCCTCTTCTGTGCTTTTTGGAATCCTGAGCTGGCTGCCATGCCGGAAAGACCACGTGAAAAGATTATGTGGAGGAGAATACCTGAGACTCCACAGAAAGGGAGGAGAATCCCAACCTTTCATCCATTCCCATCAAGTATGAGACATGTGAATGAGCCATCTTACATGTTCAAGCCCAGCCAAGTCCCAGACGACTGCATACCCTGCTGACATTACAGGAGCAGAAGAACCTCCCAGCTGAACCCAGTCACCCCCGGGGATCAACTTTTAATAAAATGGCTGCTGTCTTGAGTCCCTAAGTTTTGGGGTGATTTGTTAGCCTCGAGAGATCGTTAAAATGCTTGGGTAACAGGTCCTCTTCCCATCTCTCTAGCCTCACACAGGAAAGGGCTGCTGACCTTGGTTATGTGTGAGGGATTTCAGGGCAGACAAGGTACTGGAAAATGCAAAAACTACTGTTCCTTACTCCCGTCCCTTCCTGTCCCCGCTGGGAGAGGCTGGGCTCAGGCTTACCTTAGTCCAGGTGAATGGCTGCTGCCTGGTGTCTTGCCTGGCAGTCCCCGTAGAGCAGGGTTGCAGGCCTGTTGGAATTCCGCCAGCATGCCAGCAGGCAGACAGGCATCTGTTTGTGCGGGTAATTCCATCACGGTGGAGAGGCACTCCGCATGGGGCCTGGGATCCTGATGGGTGAGGCCACTCAGAGAACACATTTAACCCTGGGAGCATTGCAGCTGGGCCTCAGCTAGTGTCTAAGCTGGGCTTCCCACCCTGGGACTCAGATTCGTTTGAGGACAGCGATTAGGAAAGAGAGAGAGAAAGAGTGAGAAAGAGAGAGAGAGAGAGAGAGAGAGAGAGAGAGAGGGAGAGAGAGAGAGAGAAGGAATATCGAGGATCTACTTACATAATGGTTCAAGAACCTCCTGGAAAAACTCACCTTATGAGAAGAAAGAGAAGATGGTAAAATCAGTTCATGGCAATGGAGGAGAGACCTGAGCTCAGGGGTGTTTTCTGTTAGAGGGGTCCCCAGCACAGCCCCCAGGCCTGGCTCGAGTTCTGGGACCAAGAGGCTGAAACTAGTGAGAGAAACCCCCAATTGCTCTGCTTTCTTAGGCTCCGAGTAGCAGAAGCCCCCTCGAGCTGACTCCGGCAGAAAAGGAACTGAGCTGTGAAGACATGGGACATTTCCTCGACCGGAATGCAGGTGGGTCCAGAGGGCCGTGGCCAGGACCTCCTCCACTTTTCATTTGTTTCTTCCCCTCTCTCTGCACATCACCTTCCTCAGCTTCTTCCCATTCGGAGTCTAACACAGTACTTCCCAGACCTGGGGTTTAAGTGCCCAGTTCCAGCCCTCTGCAGAAAGGAAATGGCAGTGGGCAATCCTAATTTTGGAGAGATCAGACTGGTTCCGCTTGGTCGGGTGTCTCCCATGACCCAGTCAGCTGGGGAGGGGGCACGGTCTGCAGCTACAAACACTATTCCATTTCCAGAGCACGGTGGAACAATCCCTGACTTCGAGTTTCCTGAGAACTATCCACTGCATCCACAGTCACTGTGGGCCACTGAGCATTCAGGTCACGGTCCACACAGACCTACATTTCTGCTGTGATGGGCAGGGCTGGGATGAGAGTGACACAGCAAGGCATTTAGAGAGTTAAGTTTAAAAAGTCATTCAGTTTGGGTGTTGTGAGTGTGCCAAGCTGGGCCCTGTGCATGGGCACCTCCTTAAATTTTGCTCCCTAGGTGCCTCATTTGCCTGCCTCTAGTTGTAGCCCTGGGCGGGGGAGTCTGCACCCCCACTGCACGTGGCACTGGTGCCCTGGACCCTGGCTCCCTCGAGGTGGGCAGTGGATGCCCACAGGGCGGCACCTTGCCCTGGGGGGTATAGATGGTGCCTCTGCTGTGCGTGGGATTGGCAGGAAAGGGGGCATCGCTTCAATGAGTCATAATGAAGCAGAGGCCACACAGTGGTCTGAATGTACATGAAGTGCTCCCAGGAAGTCCTAGAACTGTGGGGGGACTTAAGGTGGGATGCGGGTAGGGGTGAGGGTGGAGTTCTAGCGTGGGTATTGAGTAGAGCCAGAGATGCCAACTTGTCACTTACTGTGACCTTATTCTTCTGTTTCAGGCTGGTGTGGCTTGGAACATAGGTGACATCACTGCGATGGCCAGCGTCACACTTTCCCAGGCCCACTGTCACCTAGTCATCACAACGGTGCTGGGCATGGATAGACATCATCCTCTTGCATGCCTTTAGGAGCTACCTGAGGTTTAGAGGGCTGCACCACTTACTTGGCAGTTTACATTGCAGACGTTTAGACCCGGAAGGGTCCCTAGAGGGCTCTGTTTCAGCCTCCTCTCTGTACTCGTGGGGAAACTGAGGGCTGGAAGGTTGAAGTGTGTACTTGTGGTCACACAGTGAGTAAACTTCACTTGCAGCTGGGCCTCAGCTAGTGTCTAAGCTGGGCTTCCCACCCTGGGACTCAGACCCATTTGAGGACTGCGATTAGGAAACAGAGAGAGAGAAAGAGAGAGAGAGAGAGAGAGAGAGAGAGAGAGAGAGAGAGAAGGAATATCGAGGATCTACCTACATAATGGTCCAAGAACCTCCTGGAAAAACTCACCTTATGAGAAGAAAGAGAAGATGGTAAAATCAGTTCATGGCAATGGAGGAGAGACCTGAGCTCACAGAGACCTGTGTTTCTCTTTATTTTCCAACCATTATCTATCTTGCACAACCCAAAGGAAGCTCAGTCAGTACACGTTGCCTTTCCAAACTGGGGACAAAACCCTCCCACCCGGTGTGCGCACAGTGCGTGCCCAAGCCCTCGCAGCCTATTTTGGCACGGGCACCAGGCTTCTCGGCCTGATTTCCCTCCCTTCCCCCACATCCTCCAGGTGCCCTTTGATTTTAGCTGCTATGGGCAGCTCAACCAGGACTCGGATCAGGTCCTACTTTGCTAGAAGATTCCATCCCTGCTCCTGGTGGCCCTCGGGGGCTCCCTGCACTGTAAGAGGAAGCAGAAACACTGGCCAGGTAGCAGCATGAAGGACCCACCAGTGGCGAGCGCCCTCTTTTGGCCTTTGCTGAAGACCCGGGTGCAAGCCCTCTGCCGGTCTTTGCTCAAGCCCAGGTTTGCTGCCAGGCAACCACTGCATCTCTGAAGCTTGAACCTGCATTACTGCTCTTTTAAAAAATGATAAATTCTACAGCAATAAAATCTGCACATTAAACACTTCATGCTGGCTGCAGTAGAATGGCTTTGCCAGGGGAGCTTCCTTTATCTCCAGGCTCATGGAACTTCACCTCTAAAATACATTTGCAAAGGATATGCTGGAGGTTTGAAGGAGAGGCAAAGCAACACTCCTTTTAATAGCCCTCTACTCAAAGAGGAAATCACAATGGAGATAGGGAAGCATGTCCAACCAGACAAAAATGAAAATAGGAACAAATCAAAACTTGTGGGAATGCAGCTGAAAGAATACTTGGACCTGGTGTTCTTAACCTGGGGTGAGAATTTGGGGATCCTGTGAACTCGGCTGAGAAAATAATTATATATTTATTTTAAATAACTCAGAGCAGAAATGTAGCAGTTTCTTCTGTTAGGGATGTAGACGCAGGTCCATTGTATTAGTGGTATGCACGGTATGGTCACCAATATATATCGCAGATATGGAATTGACACTGCCCATCAATTTACGGATCCAGATGATTTACTTTCTTTGTCTTGGTCTCAAATGTGCATTCAGGCTTGTCTAGACACAGGGACACAAATGGCAACAGTTTATGTTTTTTTATTGCTTTATGGACTGTGTCAGCATAAGCACTGAGGAAAGATACCTAAAATTTTGCCGAAGAGGAGGCACAGGCAAGATTTTCAGGTTGCCACTCATAGAAATGTCCACGGGTATAGCTTGCAAAGAGGATAATTTACTAGATCCTAACAGCAGCCTGAAAAGGTCTCAGATGCACTCTCAGTCTCATTTACTCTTTTCTTTAAAACCTTTTTAATTTTGAATATAGATTCACAGCAATTTGCCAAGATAGCGGAGAAAGGTCTAGTGGACCCTTCATCCAGTTTCCCCCATTGGTTACACCTTACACAAATATAGTACAATATCAAAATCAGGATATTGCCATTGATGGCAGTGTGTATATAATTCTATGTGATTTTTATCATGTGTGTAGCTCTGTGTAATCACCACCACGATCAAGACACGGAACTAGCCCATCATGACGAAGATCTTCCTTGAGCTACCCTTTAGAGTCACACCTCTCTTGTGACCGTTTCTACCCCCTGGCAACTGCTGAGTCAGTCCCCATCTTTATAATTTTGTCATTTCAAGAATATTGTATAAATGAAATCACCCGGTGTTTTGTATTGGTCTTAGCCTATCAATAACCAATGTTGTGGCCGGGGCAGCGTTATAGCTATGATTATAATTGCCAGACACACTTTATCTAGTCCTGTGGCTGGCAGTGTGTTGATTGGAGGGTCATCTTTTTTTTTTATCCTCACCAGAGGACATTTTCATTTGCTTTTTCATTGAGAGAGAAGAGGGGAGAGAGAGAAATATCGATGGGAGAGAAACATTGACTGGTTGCCTTCATAGGCACCTGGACCAGGGATCCATGCTGGACCGGGGGTCCTACACATCCTGGCTGGGAGCCGCATGCCCTGCACCTGGATGGGGGAATGAACCCTCAACCTGGATATGGGCCCCGACTGAAAATCGAGCCTGCAACCTTTCGGTTATGGGAGGAAGCTCCAACTACTACGCCACACTGGCCAGGGCTAGTCAGTCATCTTTGAAGTGGATGCCTTGCAATTCAAGCTTGTGGGAATGTGGGAATTCAAGCTTCTGTTCATCTACTGTATTCATTTCTTTAACCTGTTAATATGGTGAATTATATTGATTGGTTCTCAAATATTGAACCAAACTTGCATGCCTGGAATAAGCTCCACTTGATCATGATATACAACTTCTTTTACATATTGTTTCACATATTTTACAGCTTTTTTGTTTGGTGCATGCATATTTAGGATTACTATGTATTTTGGTGGATTGACCCCTTTATCATTATATAATATCTGTCTGTCTCTAGTACTTTTCTAAGTTCTGAGAGTGACTAATCTGTTATTAATACGAGCATTCCTGCTTTCTTTTGATTAATATTTCTATGATATGTCTTTTCCCATCTTTTTGCTTTCAACCTGCCTACATTATTATTTTACTTTATTTTTATATTCACTTTGCTTTTATACTTTAACAAAATTTATTTATTTATTATTTATTGTTGTTCAGTTACAGTTGTCCTGCCTTTATTTTCTGTTGAAATATAGTTAGATCATTTAAAAAAACTCATTCGGCCAATCTTCATCTTTTATTTAGTGTGTTTAGGTAATTTGTGTTTAATGTAATTATTAATATGTTAGAACTTAAGTCTACTTTTTTGGTCTGTTGTTTTTTTCCCCTGTTTTCTTTTCCTGCCTCCTTGTGGATTACTTGAACATTTTAAGAATTTATTTTGAAATATCTGTGATATTTTGAGTGTATCTCTTTGTATAGGTTTTTTTTTTTTAAAAGTGGTTGCATATATATGTATATATTTATACACACACACACACACACGCACATCTTATTATGATCTACTAGTGTTAATGATTTTCAGTTTGAGTGATGTATAGGAAATCTTACCTTCCCTTATATCCCTCTTTTCTCCCCATCAGACAATGTGAAAATTTTTGCTTCACCATCAAATAATTTAGAGAACTCAAGAGAAGGAAAGTCTATTTTATTTGCCCATGTTTTTATTCTTTCCATTGTTTTTTTCTTTTTCCCCTGCCATTCCAAGGGTCCTTATTTTATTATTTCCCTCCTGCACTCCTTTATTGTTCTATCTTCAAGTTTATGTTCCTTTAGTCATTAAGGCGTATCTGTTGGCTACAAATTCTCTTAGTTTTCTTTCCTAGTAATATCTTGATATTGTCACTGGATATAGCTTTGTAGTTTGACAGCTCTTTTCTTTCAATGCTTGAAAAATGTTGCACCACTTTCTCTGGCATTTATGGTCTCTGATGAGAAGTTGCTGTCATTCAAATTGTTTTTCCTCTACAGGTAAGCAGTTGTTTTTCTCTGCTTTCAAGAATTTTTTTTTGTTAGTTTACAGAAATTTGGCTATAATATATCTTGGTGTGGATTTCTTTGGGGTTAGCTTCTTAAATTCGTAGGTTTTTATCTTTTGCCAAATTCAGAAAATTTTTAGTCATTACTTCTTTGAATATTTTTTCTGGCCTACTCTTTTCCTTACCTTTTTGGACTCCAAAGACATGAAAGTTAGATCTTTTATTAAAGTTCCACAGTCTCCTGTGGTTCTGTTCTTTTTTTGTTTTTAGCCAATTTTTTATCTGTTGTTCAGATCTGATCATTTCTATTATTCTGCAAGTCCACTAGCTCTTTCCTCTGCCCTCTCCATTCTACCATTGAGCCAATCCATTGAATTTTTAAATTTTGGTTATCGCATTTTTTCAGTTTAAAATTTTCTACTTTCTTCTATATACGTTCTAATTTTTTATTGAGTTATTTTTACAATTTTGTTTCAAATGTGTTTGTAATTGTTGAAGCATTTTTATGATGGCTGACATAAAATGCTTATCAGATGATCCTAAATCCATGTCATCTCTGTGTTGGCATCTGTTGTTAGTCTTTCCATTTTAGGTTGATATCTCCGTGGTTCTTGGTATATGAGTGATATTTTTATTAAAAGGTGGACATTTTGGGTATGTTGTTATGAGACTCTAGACCTTATTTCAATCTGTTTTAGCAGGCCTCCTCTGACATAGCTTTGGTTGGCAGAAGGAAGTCCATGTTTCCCATTCAACCTTCACTGACCATCACGGGAGAAGAATGACCTGTTACCACTGTGTGGGGCTGGGAGTTCAGGCTCCCCACTGGGCCTCTATTGATGCCACTCTGGTTGGATGAGGCAGATGTGCCTTGTTTCTGTTCCCCACATGGCCTCCACTAACATGATGGGGGAGGTGGTGATAGTGGTGGAGACGGTAGAGATGGTGGTGGTGGTAGTATTGGTATTGGAGTGGCCTCATTAACTCTGGGTGGTTGCAAAAGTCCTGACTCTTCACTAGGCCTTCTCTGATAGCACCTTAGTACCACTGGATGGGAGTAGAAGTCCCGACTCCCCACATTATTTCCACTGACACAATATAGAGAAGCTTCATGGCCAGTTAGTGGGAGTTAAGTTTCCAGTTCTCCACTTGGCTTTTTAAAAATATATATATTTAATTGATTATGCTATTATAGTTGTCCTGATTTTTCCCCATTTGTCCCCCTCCACCCAGCACCCCCACCCCCTCAGGCAGTACCCCCACCATTGTTCATGCCCATAGGTCATGGGTGTAAGTCCTTTGGCTACTCCATTCCCTACACTGCACTTTACATCCCCATGGCTATTCCATAACCACCTATTTGTACTTCTTAATCCCCTAATCTCTTCACCTATACCCCCATACTCCCCTCCAATCTGGCAACCATCAAAACACTGTACGTATCCATGATTCTGTCTTTGTTCTTCTTGTTTGCTTAGTTTGTTTTTTTTAGATTCAATTGCTGATAGATATGTATTTATTGCCATTTTATTGTTCATAGTTTTGATTTTCTTTTTCTTAAATAAGTCCCTTTAACATTTCATATAATAATGGTTTGGTGACGATGAATCCTTTTAGTTTTTTCTTGTCTGAGAAGCTCTTTATCTGCCCTTCTACTCTAAATGATAGCTTTGCTGGGTAGAGTAATCTTGGCTGTAGGTCCCTGCTTTTCATGACTTTGAATATTTCTTGCCAATCTCTTCTAGCCTGCAAAGTTTCTTTTGAGAAATCAGCTGACAGTCTCATGGAAACTCCCCTGTGGGTAACCAACTGCTTTTCTCTTGCTGCTTTTAAGATTCTCTCTTTATCTTTAGCCTTTGGCATTTTAATTATGGTGTGTCTTGGAGTGGGCCTCTTTTTATCCATCTTGTTTGGGATTCTCTGTGATTCCTGTACTTGCATGTCTATTTCCTTCACTAAATTAGGGAAGTTGTCTTTCATTATTTTTTCAAATAGATTTCCAATTTCTTGCTCTTTCTCTTCTCCTTCTGGCACCCCTATGATGTGAATGTTGGACTTCTTGAAGTCATCACAGAGGTTATTTATACTATCCTCATTGCTTTGGATTCTTTTTTCTTCTTGTTGTTCCGATTGGTTGTTTTTTGCTTCCTTATATTCCAAATCATCAATTTGATTCTTGGCTTCATCCACTCTACTGTTGTTTTCCTGTAAATTGTTCCTTATTTCAATTAGTATATTTTTTATTTTTGACTGGATCTTTTTTATGCTGTTGAGGTCCTCACTAAGATCTTTTAGCATCCTAATAACCAGTATTTTGAACTCTACATCTGATAGATAGTTTATCTCCATTTTGTTTAGCACTTCTTCTGGAGTTTTGATCTACTATTTCATTGGGGCCATGTTTCTTGGTCTCTTCATTTTGGCAGCCTCCCTGTGTTAGTTTCTGTGTATTAGGTAGGGCTGCTTTGATTCTGTGTCTCAGTAGTGTGGCCTCTTGTAGTAGGTGTCCTATAGAGCTCAGTGTCATAGCCTCCCCTATCACCCAAGCTGGGTACTCAAGGTGCACCCTTCATGTGGGCTGAGTGCACCCTCCTCTTGTAGTTGAGCCTTGGTTGCTGTTGGTAGGTCAATGGGAGGGATTTACCCAGGTCTGTCAGCTGCAAGGATTGGCTGTGACCACATACCTCCAACCTCCACCCTTTGTGGTGAATCAGCTGTGCAGGGGCAGTGTGGTGGTACTCTGATGTGGTCTGTAGCTGTCCAGTGGGTGCTCTGGCCCTGGGGTTTCTAGGGTGGTGCAGGCCAAGGTCAGCCCCCACCTGTGTTTTGCCTGGGGCCACCCTTCCTGAGCTATAAAGCAATCTAAGATGGCTGCTACTTGTGCTAGGCTTGAAGATTCCCAGGTGAAGCCAAGCTGTGAATTTAGGCTGGTTGCTGCTAGTGGCTGGACCTGAGGTTCACTGAGGCCAGCTGTTGCTTGTTTGATAGGATTTAAGAAGTTGTGAAGCATGAACCAAGACCAGCCATTCATATGGAAAAGCCGCTTGGGTGGGCCCATAAATTAGGTGGGGCGGAGTTTCTGGGCATCTCCAGCGTGGGTCAAGCAGTGTTAACCAGGTTGATGGAGTCTCAGGTATGGCAACAGCTTGCCGGCTCTGTGGGGGGAGGGTTTAGAAAAGGGACAATGGCCTCTGCTCACCTTGATGCCAGACACTTCAGTTTCTCCCTGTATACCACTACTGCCTTTCAAGCTGCTACTCCAGTGCTGGAGCTCAAAGGGCGTGAGTCTGAGCAGGTGAGTCTATGTTTGGGTTCTTTAAGAGGAACTTCTTGGGGTTCCTCTTAAAGCAGTTTCTTCCACAGACTCAATCCCCACTGGTTTTTGTAGCCAGAAGTTGACAGGATTTATCTTCCTGACACTGGGCTGGGGGGCCTGGTGTGGGTCTGGGACTCCTTGCTCCCAAGATACCTCTCCTGAATGTCTAACCACTGCACGTGGGTGTGGGACCAGCCCGTTCCACATCTGCGCCCCTCCTACCTGTCTGTATGATGTGGTTCCTTTAATCCCGTAGTTGTCAGGCTTCTATTCAACTCGATTTCTGATGGTTCTGAGTGATGGTTGTTCTATATTTTAGTTGTAATTTTGATGTGGTTGTGCGAAGAGGTGAACCATGTTTGCCTACACCCCCACCTTTGCCAGAAGTCCTCTCCACTTGGCTTTTTTTGATACCACTGAGGGGGCAGGGATGGGAGAGGGCTGAGCACCTCATTACAGCTGGGTGAGGATAAAAGTCTAGGCTTCCCATTTAGCCCTTGCAGGTGGTGGTGGAGATGGGGCCAGAGTTTTTCTATGATGTTTAACTGGAACAGCAGTTATTTTCTAGAAGTTGTCTGTTTTGCTAAGCTGCCCCCTTCTTGATTCTTGTCTGAAGAGAGCAGGTTCTTCTTTTCTCCGTGCTCATGGACATTTCCAGGTTGTCTTTACCTCCAGCATCCAATAGGATATAGGAGACAAAAAGAAAACACAGGGGGTTCACTGCCGAGCCATTCCTTGTGTTCTGAAGTCCCTACCCAATGTCTTCTTTTCAACTTTCAGAGTCTATGTTTGTTTATAGATCATGCCAAGGTTTTAGCTATGCTTAGCTGGAGGAATAGGACAAAGGATATCTATGCTCTCTTTCTGGAAGCAGATGTTCAGTCTCATTTACTAAGACAATGATGTAGGTAAGAAAGAAACAAACAGATCAAGCATTTTTGCAGATGTTGGGCTCTTTGATTGTTTTGCCTTAAGGCTGTGTCAGCAAGTTGGAGAGCCCGTTTGCCTGAAGTTCTGGGAGTCCCTATAATTAATACCAGGCCTTGGCGTGATTATTAATAGCGTACCTCCACAGTTTGACCTCACAGGTTTTGATTGAGCATGTTCAACCTTGAAAAAAATACTTGCTACATAAGCTGGTTTTGGGAGTCACTTTATCATTAAAGTGAACCACAAATTCTTTCAGCTCAAAACCTAGTGTTTTTGCCGTAGGTTTTGACATCTCAGAAACAGTGGGCAGCAGCTCTCCTCACGGAACTGGTGTATATTAATTAGTGAGATAGAACAAGCTTTTCCATGCTCTTTTCACAAGATAAGTATTCAAACCACCCCTTATTAGAAAATTTACCCATTTTACTGTCCCACCTAGAGGACTAAGGAAATCAAGAGGCTGACCCTTTGAGGCAAAGCATTGAGGGAATGGAAATGGTGGTCCTGGCTCACTGAGGATGTGCTCGAGCCTGCCAGGGCCGCCCCTGTACTTGTGCCTGTCAGAATTTTACCTGCATCTGTGTGCTTTCTCCAGTTGATTCCACGATTTGCTCAGGAACTCATATTATCTTGTCGAAATTTTCTTAACCAGGCAATTCACCATTAAGCAATTTACATTTCATGTCTTACAGTATCATTGTAAACAGAGTGAACAAAGATCAATAATATGTCCTAAATGTCAGGCTATGCACAGTCACATGACTCTAAGGTAAGGAACACACTTAACCCCAGCCCTGGGCTGGTTTTTCAAATATGTCTTTTGAACACATTAAATTGCATTCTTGTATGGTGCTGTCTATAAGGCACCTTTTCAAGCCTGTCTGCCTCTTTGACCCAAAACCTTCAGCCACATCTACAGTCCATTTGTGTTCTTCCCCTCTCCCCCATTACGTGGGTTTTTCTTTCTAAGGTGACTTCAAAAAATTGTGGTTAAGTATACATAACATAGCATTTACCATTTTAACCATTTTTAAGTGTATAGTTCGTGGCAGGAAGCACATTGACATTGGTGTGCAGCCATCACCACCCTCCACCTCCAGCACGTGATAATTTTTCCTAACTGAAAACCCCAGTCCCAACACGTCCTCTGCAACCCTTACTCTCCCGGTCCCCTGGCAACCACCACCCTACTTTCTGTCTCTGTGACTTTGACTACTCCAGACTCCTCATGTGAAAGGAATCATACATTATTTTTCTTTTGGTTACTCGATTATTTCACTTAGTGTAATTTCTTCAATGTTCGTTCATGTCATAACATGTGACAGGATTTTCTTCCTTTTTACTGAGCTCCTTTTCAAAAATAATTTAAATTTTTTAAAAAATTAGAGTTGACAATTCGTGTCAGGTTAGACATTTATATAACTTACAAAGGGATCCCACCGAAACATCTAGTGCCCTCCTGACCCCATTCATGGTCATTAAAATAGCATTGACTGTATTCCCTATGTGGTACTTTATATCCCTGTGACTATTTTGTAACTACCGCTTTGCAGTTCTTAATCCCGTCACCTTTTCCACCCTACTGAATTCCTCTTTAAGGCTGAATAATATTTCATGGCACATGCGTTCCACATTTTGTTTCTCCGTTCATCAGCTGGTGGACATTTGGATTGCTTCTGCCTTTTGTCTATTGTAAATAGTGCTGCATGAACGTGGGTGTACGAATATCTTTTTGAAACCCTGCCTCGAATTCTTTTGGGTATATATCCAGAAGTAGAATCACTGGATTATATGTTCATTCTGTTTTTAATTTTTTGAGGATCTTCCATACTGTTTTCCATGGCAACTGCTCCAAAAATCTGGAAAACTTCACAGATTTCCACGTCACAGCTGCCACCCTAATCTTTTCCGCACCCAAGGTGATTGCAAACTGACCTTAAGGGAGGTTTTAGATCTTTTTTTTATTTGTTTGTTTGATTGTGCTTTTCATTGTACAGTTCCTTCTCATTTTATAAGTTGCAAAAAGTCTGTTAATTAACATTATGCATGTGCCTGTGTGGATTTATTGCTATTTAAAAATAATAACTTTATTATTTTATAAAAACAAGACACCCTACTTTAAAAGCAGAAGGTCATGGGAAATTTTTTAAAAGGACAAAAAACCATTCCAAATTCTACCACCCGAAAGTAAGTAATATTAATATTTTGGACACAATATCAACCATTTCTCTTATCGATGCACAGACAGAAAGGTTGATTGATAAAAATAGTTTTATGAGAGAAATTATATTATACATACTATTATAAAATAAAAAGTTAAAATTAATTTTATTTTAATTCAGTAGTTAGAAAAAAACAGGTGAAACTGAAGACTTGCTGAACTTCAAAAACTATTTCCTCACTCTGAGATATACAGGTTCCCAAAGTGCCTTCTAGATTAGGATGTGGGAAGCGTTAAAGGATGGAAGTTATGGTATAGATCATACTTACATGTTTCAGTTTTTTATTTTGTGCACAGAGCCATATCATATCTTAGATAAGGTAATTAGCCCCTCACACTTCCTCTCAATCTCTTCCTTCACTTTTTGATATTGTTTTATTGTTTTTACTTTGCTAAGATTTCTAAAATAGATGTTATAGACTATTTATGTTATAGCTTAATATTTACATGGATTTGTTGCCCACCATGAGGCTTTTTCTCAGTGTTACCATCTCTACACCTTGTATTTTGATTCCCTGTTATGTGCTTGAGTTTCAACACAGATGGTTTTTTTCAGGAAGGACTCACAGGTGCTATATTCCTTGAGTTTCCTCATGCTGGAGAATGACAGTATTTACCTTTGCGTGATAATTTGGCTGGGTATATTATTCTTACGCTGCATATTCTTTCCCTCAGATTTTTTTTAGCTACTTTTTTTTTTTGCCTTGAAGTTGCTATGGAGAAGTCTGAGATGACTTGTTGTTCTATCTCTGTGAGGGCCCCAAGAGTTATTCTTCACTTTTGATATTCAGGAAAGACTATTGTTTCTCAGTTTGGGCATTCCGTAACACTTTTTCCCTTGATATGCCTTTTAAATCTGAAAACTCAGCTCTTTTATCTCAGGGAACTTTTCCTGTATTGTATCTCTGAGTTATTTCTGTCTTACATGTGTTTGGCTTCTTTATGTCAGGGACAAAAATCCCTCTTCTTTTGGCTCATTTTTGTTCTAATTGCATTGCATTTCTTCTTTTATTGCCCTGGGATGATGTTTTACTTTGTGCCATTAATGAAATTTAAGACCCATTCCTTCTTCTTTTTAATTTATTCGTTGGGTCATACATTGCTGTTTTGGTTCTTTTTAAAATATGTATTTTATTAAACTTATTGGGGTAATACTAGTTAATAAGATTATATAAGATTCAAGAGTATAATTCTATAATACAGCATCTGTATATTGTGTGCTCAACACCTAAAGTCAAGTCTCATTCTGTCACCATGTATGCTATTCAGGTTTTTGATTTTCTGTGCTTAGCTCCTCACTTTTCTTTTTCATCTAATCCTGCTATTTCATCTCTTGTCTTTGAGCTTCTGTTTTATTAATTCATACTCTTATTAAGGTCTCCTATAGCAATCACCACTTATGGGAGATTTATTTTTTAAGGTATACTTTTTCCAAGTTGGAGTCTTTGACTTTTGTTTCCTTTGTCAGGATATTTAATATTTACCATCATTTTTGTCTTCTCCTCTACCTTCCTCTTTTTATCCTCCTCCCTCTGCTCCTTTTCTCTCTCCTGTTTCTTCTTTTTTGTAGCATGGTCAGCTGGTAACCGTGCCACATATTAGCAGTCTCCTGCTTAATGTGGGCAGCTCCAACCAGACCTTTTTTATCTAACTCAGTGAGGGTGAGTTCTGCTCAGTGCCTTTCTGAGACACACTGGGAAAGTGAGTTGTGCAATAATGACCCAGTTCCTAGGGGGATCACCAATTCACAGTTTACCCTGGTAGCACAGCTGCACACCTAGTATAGCTTTACAGTTAGCTTGAGAAACAGCAGTACTGCTACACAGATTCCTTAGCTTGGGATATGACAGTGAGACAACATGAAGGCGACATTCTTGGCTCAGGTTCCTTGGTCAGCTAGGGGCTGAGGAGGCACTGGCCTAAGATGACAGAACACAAGATATCGAAGGAGCACTTCTTAGGCCTTAGCAACCTCAAAAGCCTCAAAACGCCTCTGATCCGCTTCCCTGCAGATGCCCATGCCTGGTTTGGGCGCCCAGTTTTCAGTGTTTGAGCTAACAAGACACACTATCTATATTTAATCCCCACACAATGTGTGAAATGCATTTATACCTTTGAATGGTTGCTCTCATTGGGTTCAAGGTGGACATCCTTTCCAAATGAACCTCTACAATATTTACCTTAATGGAGACCAATTTGTCTTTCCACCTTCAGGCTTTAGTTTGGGTACTGGCGTGGCTCTCTCTTCCAGTGTAAAAAACTGCCCCAAATACAACAAGCATTTTATTTTCTCTTCTCTCATGACTGTGGGCCAGGAAGTCAGTCAGAGCTTGGCTGTGTAATTTTTCTGCTCCATGTGGCACTGACCGGGGGCATTCAATTGTATTCAGATTTTCATCGGTCTAGTTGGAAGGGTGTAAAGTGGCTAGATCTACATACCTGATGTCTTGGTACACGGTTGAAAACTGGGCCCAGCTGGACCTCTCTCCCTCTTCTTGTAATCTAAGGGCCTTTCAACATTGTCTCTCCAAACTGGATGTTGGATTTCTTACATGGTGGCTCAGGGCTCTAAGAGTGATTATTCCCGAAAGTGGGACCTGCCAGTCTCTTAAGGCCTGGGTCTGGAAATTGGCACAGTGTCACTTCCAAATTGTTCTATAAGTCACATCCATCATGGAGCCCACCCAGATTCGAGGGGAAGAACGTAGACCCAACTTCTCAATAGGGGAAGTATTGAGTTTGTAGCAATTTTTACTCTTTGAGACTCTTGGTCTTTTTTTCCATAATGTGAAGGTTCCATGGGAGGAGGAGCAGAGCTCTCCCACACATTCCTATGAGAAGCCTGGCTTGCCGTCTCCCAAGACCTCATCATAGGTTGCATACCAGGCAGTCTGGGAGGTGTCCAGCTCCCATAGTCTTGGGCATCTCCCCCTTCATATGATAAGTCCAGCAGTAACTCCTTCCTGAATCCTGCTGCAGTGGGCTATAGGGAGCCTCACTCTTGAGGGTTAAAGACAATGTTTTCCTGGCTTTTCACTCACAATCACACTTTCAGTCGCTCCCTATGGGAACGTGTCAGAAAAACTGTACAATGAGGTACAATTTTGTTCACTCAGCTTTTTCCCTCAGTCCTGCCTCTGGGTAGTGGAGATGGACTTAGGAACTGTGCCCCATTATTTTGTATCAGTTATGTTATTTTCTTTCCCTGGTTATCACTATTCGCAGTTTGTGGTGTCAAGTGTAGAATACCCCTTTTCTTGGATTGTTGCTGGTGAACTTTTGCTTTGGGGAGGGGAAGGAATACTGTTTTCTATTTCACTAGATATTAAACAGGCAGGTGTTGTCATCCTTCTCTGTTCCATCACCTTTTCCGAATGTCACATCTTGGGTTATTATTTCATTTTAATGTACTTATTTTGAAATCATTATACATTCACAGGAAGTTGCTAACATAGTATAGAGAGGACCCCTGCATCCTTTACTCAGTTTCTCCCAAAGATAGCATCTGAGATAACTGTAGTACAACTTCAAACCAGGAAGCCGACAAGAGTACAATCCACAGAGCTCATCCAGATCATGCTACTTTTGAACGTCCTCACTATGTATGTGGCTGTGCGTGTGTGCTTGTGTGTATTTAGTTCTGTGCAATTTTATATCATGTATTGAATTATATAACCACACCCCCAAGTGGGATACAGAA
>PVJD01004953.1:111120-125154 GCA_004026545.1 Mormoops blainvillei
ATGCCCCCCTCAGCACAATGCCCTTGCGATCTGTGCAGGTTGCTGTGTGTATTGATAGTCCGTCCCTTCTTCTTGCTGAGTAGTATTCCATGCTTGTGACCGTAATGTGGCTTTAAAAAAAAACGATGGTAGGACACTTTGGCTGTGACCAGTTCGGGACTATTACAAAGAAATTTACTAAGAACAATCAAGTATAGGATTTTATGTGGATTATAGGATCACAAGTTTCATTTCTCTGAGATCAATGCCCAAGAGTGTGATTGCCGGGTCAAATGGTAAGTGCATGTTTAGTAGTTTAAGGAGCTGACTCGCTGATTTCGCAAGGGGCAGTACCATTTCACAACTGGTAATGTGTGAGAGACCCAGTTTCAGTGCATCCTCTCCAGCGTTTGGGTTTTGGGATTGTCTAAGAGTGATGGAGTCATGCAGCAATCACTCCATGGTTCTTCTAAAATAGAGATGCTAAACTTAGGTTCAGTTGCAGTCTGCAACAATAACATTCATATTTGAAATAAACTTTAAGCCAATTTTATCCACCCCCCACCCCGCCATTTCTGCTACATTGTGGTAGCATCTTCTTCATTCTCAAATCTCCATGGGGAACTATAACGACAAGGACAAGGTCACCACACCCTGGATGCTTCGGAATTCTGAATTTTCCTCATTACCTGGATAGAATATTTCACCAATTTCAAACTTATGCTCTAGACTTTCCGTTTTTAACCACCGATCTGTGATCCCATTTTAAGAGGGTAGGAAGGTAGGATGTTGAAATAAGCACGTTGCCACATTTTATAAATAAAACATTTAGTAGATTATATTTTTGTTAGCTGAATAATTTTTGCAATGAAAATTTATGTGTTAAAAGTTAGAAAAAATGGTAGGCTTACATTAAAAAAATCTAGGTATTCATTCTTCTTCGACTTCCTAGCAGATGCCACCTTATAGTTTTTCTTTTTTTAATGACCCTGGACTAACCGTGTGGGCCAGTGATGTGATTTTAGGGTTAACTGTGCTTTGCACCTCTCTTAATTACTTAGAGATTACTAGTCCTAATCCTAAATCTGTTTTGTTAATTCAGCTGGGCTCTTGGGATGTGTTTATTTTCTAATCTCTGTCTGCATAGCACAAAAGCCTCAATACCCAGTGTGTGCAGAGTGGGATATGAATGAGAAGTGAGCATATCCTTCCCATGGAATTCTGGAAAGGCCCAGGGGGCAGAGGCACTGGTTACTGAACAGGATGAGGGTGAGGGGTGGAGCTACAATCTAGAGGATTTGTTAAAGGATTCTGTATGAAAGAGCAGAACTGCCTCCCCAAACCCATTTCCCTCTTCTGTGCACACAGTGCCAGCAGATAGGTTTATACTTGCTCATCCCCTCCACTCCCCCCAAAAAACTGGGAGTTTATTCTCTGGAGAAATTAAGCCCAGAAAATTTAGAACTGTAGTTCAGCAAAACTAACTGAAGGTCTACAGATGAGATAATTCCATCATCAGCCTCCTCTTGTTTGGCATACAGACAACCCTGACTCCCAACCAGGTAGGCAAGAAAAAGATTTTTCTCTGGACAAACTAAATTTCCCTGGAGAGAAGACCTCCAAACATTGATATTTTGGGCATCCACCCATTCATTGGTTAGTGTCCTTCCTTATCATTCCAATATAAGCCTACAGTGCAGGAATCTTGCCTAGGTCTCTGAATTTTTAGCCAGTTCTTAAACACAGACAGGCAATCAAAGACCATAAGACAAATGAGGAAAGTCTTTATTCTAAAAGAAACCAAAAATAAAAGCAAAATTGAAAAAAGCAATCTAGGAGAAACAGAGGTAATACAGGGGACAGAAGAAAACTTCCGAAGTTTTCACAGATCCAGTTCTAATAAATATTCAAAAAGCAATGAGGTGGTGTTGCATTTATGAAACAAAAACAAGAAACTAGAGAGATCTCATGGAAATAAAAATGATAGTTCAAATTTTAAAGATGAGTGGAAGACAAAGTCAAGGAACTATGACATAAAGCAAAACAAAAAGATCAAGGGTTGGAAAATATAAGAATGGTAAGAAGCTAGAGAAGCTTTTGAACTCAGGAATAGGAGGTTCCCTAAAAGAATCCAAAGAGCAAATAATGCAAAAGAGATCATACACAAAGAAATAAAATCTGGTGGAATATAATTAGCAACTGGAAATTTTATATCCTGCGAGGCTATCCATCCAGTGTGAGGGTAGAAGGAAGACATCTTTGCCCAACTATAGGCAGCTTGCCTGCTTGAAACTTTTTCATGGAAAGCATTGAGAAAATGTTCCAGCAAGTCCTGAGTAATCCAATTGCATTCAGGAAACCGGGATTCAATGAGGACAGTGTTGAAGAGAAGATGCAGGCTGACAGGACAGAGAGCCACCAACCTGGAGTGAAGGAGCAGGTCAGAGATGAGTGTGTACAAAGAATTAAGAATACACATTTGGAACATTCTGCAAGTGAAAATATTAATTAATTTTTAAAAAACCACCAAAATGCCTGACATGAAAGGATATGCAATCATATACTGCTCAAATCTGCAGTGAAACCATAAATAATTTGCTGTGTAATCATAATGTCACAAACCCTTATATTGGTGAGGAATATTTCCTTTGCAAGTAAATGAAAACTCAAAGTGGCTTAAACCATAAAGAGAATTATAGTCTTTTGCTCACATGATTGACAACTTTGAAGTTACTTTAGGCTCCAGATAAGGCTTGACCTTGAGGATCTTTAAAATCTTTAATTTCCATCTCTCCCCTTTGCCTTCGGCTGTATATATTCAAAATAAAACTGGCTTTCCTCACGGTAGGCTTCCAGCACCTTCTAGGTGCTTCATGCTTCTTTGTTCACGTCCATCAGGGAGGAAATATTTCTGTAGGGCCTTTTGCAGCAGAACAAGGAAATTCTGTCCCAATTTCCTCTAGAAAATCTCTGCTGGGTCAGATATTGGGTTACATGCCTTTTTTTGAACCAATCATCACAGCTGGGAGGAGGGGTTCCACCAATCAGGGCCCACCTGCTTGGCTGAGATGAGGAAAGCTTCCACTGTGGTGGGGAATAAAGGGTTCCCAAATGGACATGGAGGTACAGTTAAATGAGAAAGAAGAATGGATGTTAGGTGGCCACCAAACAACAAACGTCTGTTTTACAACACAAATTACTTAATGAAAAATAGAGAAAGCGTTGTAGGGGGCAATGCAGATTGGGGGAATGAAGGAGCCAAAGCCACACCCATCCTAATTCAAAATTAACAGAGAATGTCTGAAATTTATGGATCGGTAAGTAGCAGTTAGAACATTATTTAGATATATGGAGCTGCAAGAGTTATTAAGAGTTATAAATCGTTACCTTCCCATAGTAGGCTGGGAGATAGAATGGGATAGGGCAGGTCAGTGTGGGGTTTTGTTTGATTTTTTATGAAAAGTTTTTTTGTATTATTTGATTTTAAAACTGTGTTCGTGCATTACTTTGACAAAAAAATTAAAAAACAACCCCACCCTCCAAGCTTTCATGGAAACACATGAAATTAGTTGAAATGGAAAAGCAAGAGGCTGCTGACTTTGTGATAAAGACATGCAAGAGTGCAAAAATTCAAAATAGGACTGCCTGCACCCCACCCCCAGCAATCGTTTTAGTTAAATCCACGCACCACCGCTGTGCTCAGTACGGCTTCATGACCCCTCTAGCTTACTGCTGCATGGCCCTGGGGAAGGGGAAACATGCCCTCCTTTGAGAAGCATGGATTAAGACACATCAGGGCAAAGAGTTAGAAATGTATTAAAAAGGGAAAACTCAAACTTTTCCCCAGAGGAACGCCAAGGCCAAGGCCCGCTGTGAGCACCACACAGGGCAGCAATTGCGCAAAGGACAGTCGAAGAAGACGCCGGCTTTGGGTGCCGTCCGAGTTCTGCCCTGACCCCCTCCCTTTCATGTGGGCCAAACTGTACTGCGTTGGGTTTTTTTGTTTTGATTTGTTTTGCTTTGTTTTTTTTTTTGTCACAGCCACTTTTACTGTTGTTTCTTCTCAGACCACAAATACTGCTTCCACAGTCAAAGACCTTTCCTTTAGTTTGCATCACCAACCTGCTCCAAACTCTTCATTCCTCTAGGGACCTTGGGCCCAGCCGGGCAGCATCCTGCCCTGTAAAGAGCCATTTCTAGGGCACAGTGGTGCAAATGGGGGTGGTGTCTCCTTTGGGAAGACTTAAGCACAGAAGGACAGGCCACAAAGAAGGGGAGTGATTTAA
Organism: Mormoops blainvillei; assembly: GCA_004026545.1. Taxonomy (NCBI): domain Eukaryota; kingdom Metazoa; phylum Chordata; class Mammalia; order Chiroptera; family Mormoopidae; genus Mormoops; species Mormoops blainvillei. The sequence goes on from PVJD01004953.1 coordinate 115,386, forward strand.
GTACCACAGATCCCTCCTAGGTGCTGTGTTTGGAAATAACCCCCAAGTTATAAAGGCAGACCCCAATACCTATGATTACAAGTAGAAGATGCTACTCTTAAACACTAGCGACTTCATGTTTCACCCAGGGGAGATTTGTAACTTTGAGGGGCAAATTATGTCCTAATTTAAGACAAATCCTTTAATGGGACTTTCGGTTTCACAACAGAAAGATAAAGCATTCTGTTCCGAAATGAAGTTTTGACAGCAGTGAGGAATTAAACAGCTTTCACAATGGTACTAACTCCGTGTCCTCACTTTGGGCTGGAGACACTTTACATGTCTGTGGAGACTGGCAGTCTTCTCGTCCTCCCCCTTGCAAGACCCCAGAGAAGACTGGGGCAGGAGCGAGGGCCTGCCCTCAGGTAGGGAAGACAGAGACAAAGCAATTCTGTCACGAAGAGGGAGGTGGTGACCCTACTAAGGCAGCAGGAGACCGGAGACAACAGGGAAGCAGGGCTACGCATTGTAATTCTCTTTCACTCCACCCTCTTCAGGGACATTTGGTTAAATGTTACAATTTGGTCTTAGCTGTGCTCTGGGGGAATTTAGCATGGGATTTTTAAGACAGCAGAGATAACACGGAGAAGTGCAACACGGGAAGGAAGGAAACAAGTGGATCAGAAGTCAGACAGATTTCCTGATGTTCTAGCAACAACCAAGGCTGCTTTGTGGGGCATGGGACGGTAAGTATCCCTCAGGGATTTTCGGAGACTCGTGGGGAGAGAGCCTGCTCAAGGACTTTCTTCCAGTCAAGCAGTTTGAGGACTTGGAAAGGGCTATCTAGATTTAAGGGAAAGGTTAATGTGGGAAGGCTATAGACCTCGGGACCTTGAATAGAGTTCTGGCCCTAATTCTAATGTCTTAGCAGTTTGTTCCTGCAGTTTAGTATTTCCCCAGTTCCTTAATGAAGGACCATGGCCAGTGAAGGATATCGAAGACCATGGCCAAAGAAAAGACTGGGTATATAACAGGTTAGTTCTACTGCACCCAGTATTGCAATTGGACGCAGTCACCAGGACCGTTCAAACCGGACAGTTTCCATGAGGCCATGTCTCATTCCCAACATTTCAGATGCCGTCCTTGACCTGTTTCAGTTTCAGCTCATTCATATTACTTTCACTAACCTCCACCCACAGATCATTACAAGCAATTCTCATCAATTTCTGGGAAAATCACAGCCCTTTCTTAAGGGAAAAAAAAAATTAAACAGAAGCAGAAAATGATACAGAATTATAGAATAATGATCCTTTCTTATTTCTAAATAAATTTTATTTCAGTCAGAGTACCTGATTCTTTGTGTGAAACATACATTCAATGCCTATATCGGGATTTTCCATTCTGTGTCGCCAGCACATTCCCCCTGCCACGCATCAGGCAAGATATTTAGTTACTGACAGAAATGTAAATCCCACAGAAATAAACCAGATTCACGCAAAACCTGTGATTCAAATTTTTATCGTGTAACAGGAACCCCACCCCCCAACTAAGGATTGTACCCAAGAAGAATTATATTAACAGAGCCCAAAATTTGTATTCCCACCTTCACTAATTGGAGTCCCCATTTTCACCCATCATTTTGCTGGGCTGAGTGTTCAGGGAAGTGGCCCCAGCCACCTGGAATCCTTGCAGAGTCCCTGCCTGGTGGCTTCTGAGCAGCTGCTCTGAGCACCCTGGGCCAGGAGGGGGTCCTCTCCCCTGCTGGGAAAGCCTCTCACACACTCTCACACAGGGTGTTTCCTGTTTGTTCCTCTTGCCTACAGCAGAGCGATAACCTCGGGTTACTGGCTCTCAAGCAGCTGTCCTTTGGAACCTGGTCTGTTTTTCTTCTGCCCTCCAGTCCAGAAAGTCCTGGCTTTTTTCTGTGGCTGAAAAATTTACAAGCCCCTTTTCCAGACATTGAGTAGGAGGTGGACAAATTTAACAACTGGGTGTTGCCTTTTGCATCAGAGAGCCTGACTCAACTGCTTACCCTTGTATGTGACCTTGTGCAAATGATTCCAGCTCAGACCTGAAATACCGGGGTAACACAACCTTAGCTCATGTGGCCATTGGGATGCATGTGTACCCCTTGGCACAGTGCCTGGCACATGATAGACATCCAAAAATGCCAGCTGTTAATATCACTTCCCGCTTGAAAGTAAGGAAAGGGGAGCTCATTTAGTTGAGTCTAAAGTATAAAACCAGTACTTTCATATACAATTCAATTAATAATAACAACTGTTAGGTCAAGGCCCTGAGAGTTCTTATTTTCGGCTTGTTCTAGAGCAGAAACAATAAATAAACAAGGCTAAATTGCTTACAAATGTATGAACTCCTAGTTAATCAATATGTACCTAAGGTGTTCTGTGAAGCAGGCCTGAAAGGCAAAGTAGATATTTGTCGGGCAGACAAGGGGCCAGCCAGGATGGCAAATGCGTAGCTGCTATCCTGATCTCCGCTCCACTTGCATTCTTGCTGCGAATTCCCTGCCTAGGGCAGACATCGCTAATCGATCCCAGTACCTCATCTCCCTGAACCTGGATTCTGCCTGGTGGTAGCTTTCTTTTTCCTTTCACTTTCCTCTACTAAAGCATTTTAAAGCAAATCCCAGATACTGTGCCATGATACCCCTACAGGATACATTTAAAAAAAAAAATGGATTTCTTTGTAAATAACTAGGCATTATCACACCTAATGAAGTTAACAAGAAATCCTCTGTTTTGCCTAAAACCTGATTCATAATCACCTTTCCCTAACTGTCTCACACTATTTAGGACTGTGTTTATCGCCACTGTGTACCCATGGTCAGAGTTTCAGGCAGGAGCAGTGACATTTTCAGAAGCGTGAGTCAGAAGCATCTGCAGGCTGCCCCCGGGCAAATGGGCAGGAGGGCGTCTCCTCCCGCGGGATAAATAGCTTCTAGCTTTCAAGGGCTTTGTCCTGGGGGGTGGGGTAGGGAGTCTCTATTGTCTACTCCCTTTCTGAGAATTTCTGGTTCCCTGAATCCTTTGTTCTGCCAGGAAGCAAGGGGGGCTGCCTGTAAATAGGACTCTGGGATTCTGGGGTCCCCAGGTTTCCTAGACATGACCCCACCTGTGTGAGTGGGTGGGCGATACAGGCAGGGGGGGTTTTGCGGATCCTACCCTGGAAGGCTGACCATGGGGATTCGACCTCTCCCTGCTCAGGGCATCCCACGTCATCTGTCCCCTTGGTACCCCGAGGAACAGGCACCCTGTGTGCTTTGGATTTAACTGCCAGTGCATCAGTAGGGACTGGCATGGATTTTTCATTTCCTGTGCATGTCTGCAAAAAGATCGGAGACTCAATTTCAAGATGCCTGGGCCAGCACAAAGGCAGTGATGATGGCTATTGTCTGGGAAACAGTCCATTGTGGAGATGGAGTGAGGGGGGCAGAAAATTAGGGAGAGAGCCTCCGATTACTGACTGTTGATTCCTTGCTTGTGAAGCTAGTCTGTGCTCCTGCAGACAAAGGTCTGATGTCGTGCAGGATGCACTGAAGTCAGGGAGGATGTGCTGGGGGAGCTGAGGAGGGTTTTGGCTGAGATGCACGGTGCTCTGGGTCTCAGGGAGGTCAGGGGCTCCGGTGGCAGGGCAGCAACAGGAGCAGGACAGCCTAGTAGGGGCCTGCAGGGGTTACCGAGAAACTTAGACCTGAGGATTTGTGCGTTGACTTCACGTTATTTATGACACTGCCTTAACCCCTCTAGGGAGAGTGGGACATTGATCTTTCCTGTTTCTCTCTCTTTTCCATTCTATCCCTTCCCCCTCCTGTTTCTCCCTCCATCACTCTTCCCACTCTCCCTCCCTCTTTCTTTAATTTCCCCATTCATTTATTTAGCCAATGAGCAATTATCAAGGGTCTTTCTATATGCCCAAGACTTAGGATAAGACGGTGAACAAGGCAGATGTGGTCCCTGCCCTCATGAGATTTACAGGCCCAGGGAGAGGGAGGAACCAAACAGGGAACACGCAGATAAATGCAATGATTACATATGGTAGTAAGAACTACGAGGAAAATGAAAGTGTGGCGATAAGTCTTAGCATGTCCCCTCTCATGTTCTACCTAATAGTCCACGGCGGCTGTTAGGTTCTGACTAGCTCACTGTCCTTGCACCCCTCTTCCTTCACAGCTGTGACTAATCTCCCTCCTGGGACGGCTGGCTCTCTCCTGAGCCAGGTGTCTGGGCTCCTCCCTGGTTTCAGGCAGGAGGGTCCTCAGAGCTCTGGTCCAACCTTCTGGGAATCTGTCAAGACTTGGCTGCTGGTTAGGCCTAGACCTCGAGCCCAGATGTATTTCTGTGTGGGAGATCCTGTCTTTGCTTTTTAGTTCTACAAATATATATATTTTAATTTTTTAACCAAGATATAATTTACATATAGTGAAACACCCAGATGTTTAGATCTATGAGTTTCTGCTTCCTGTATTTTGAAGCTGTTAATAGGTGCAAACACATTGAGGGTTGTCTTGTCTTCTTGATTACTTGACTTTTCTTATCATATGAAATGTCCCTCCTTATTTGGAATCTACTTTGTGTGATATTAATATACCCACTCCAGCCTTCTTTTAATTAGTGTTTCCATGCCAAATCTTTTCCCCCATCTTTTTACTTTTAATCTGTTTTTATATTTAAGGTCCATGGCTTATAAAAGGATATAGTTAAGTCTTGCTTTTTTTATTGCCAGGCAATTTCTGTCTTTTAATTGGTGTGTTTAATTCATTTACATTTAATGTAATTATTAATTTGGTTAAATGGAAAAGTACTGTTTTACTATTCGATATTTATTTTTCCCTTTGTTATTTTTAATTTTCTTCCCTCTTTTCATGCTTTTTTGAGCTCTTGAAATTTTTTTGTGTTCTATCTTTATCTTATTTATATTTTCTATCTAACATCTCTTTTTAAATAGTTGCTCTGGGAATTGCAAGATGCACTCACATGATCAAAGTCTACCTGGAGCTAAAATCATTTTATTTTATATACTATGTATCTAATAGCAGTAGACTTCCATTTTCTCCCTCCTTTGTTCTAGTTTTGACATTTTATGTTCACCTGTGTTGTTAATTCCCACAATACAGGATTATTATTTTTGCTTGTGAACAGTAATTTTTCCTTGTAAAGAAATTAAGGATTTAGAAACAGTCTTTCACGTTAACTCATACAGATCACCACCCCTGGTGGGCTTGGTCCTTTGGTGAGGGTCTCAGCTCCCACCTGGTACCATTCCTCCTCGGCCCAAATGACTTCCCTTAGCACTTCTTACAGCACAGATCTGCTGGGGACGAAGTCCCTATGCTTTGGTTTATTTCCAAATGTCTTCATTTTACCTTTATTTGGATGTCTGTATTTTTTCTGAATATAGACCTACAGGTGATGGACTGTGTTGAGCATCTCTTCATGTTCTGATTGACCATCTCTGTATCACCTGTGGTGGTGTGTCTGTTTGCATATTTTGCCCATGATAAGCTTTCTTTAATCGTTGATTTTTAAGAGTTCTTTTTAAAAAAAGTAAAATAACAGTCCTTTAGCAGGTATGTCTTTTGCAAATATTTTCTCCCAGTCTGTGCCTTGTCTTCTCAATCTCTTAGATAGTAAATATTTTTTTCAAAAAAAAACATTTTAGCCTCAATCTCTCCTTTTTTTTTTTTTCATTCTGTCATGCCCCTTGGTGTTGTTCCATAGGCCACTGAGGTTCTGTTCTATTCTTCCATCCTTTTTTCCCCTCTGGGTACTTCAGTTTTCAAGGTTCAAGTGCTGTGTTTTCAAAACCACTTATCTTTTTTTTTAGTTTCCCATTTTTAAAAATTTTTCAATCACAGTTGATATTCAATATTATTTTATATTAGTTTCAGGTGTACAGCATAGTAGACAATCATATTCTTTACTAAAGTGTCCCCCCTCTATTTCTAGTGCCCACCTGGCACCACACATAGTTATTACAATGTTATTGACTATATTTTTCTATGCTATACTTTAATCCACGTGACTATTTTGTTACTACCAATTCGCACTACTTAATTCTTTTATCTTTCTCACCCATCTCCCCAACCCTGTCAGCCATGAGTCTGGTCTCTGTGTCTATGAGTTTGTTTCAATTTTGTTTGTTTATTTCGTTCTTTAGATTTCACTTATAAGTGAAATTGTATGGTATTTTTAAACTCGTCTAGGTAATTTTTCATTCCAGATATTTCATTATTCAGTTTCATAATTTCTATTTGGTTCCTTTTATAGTTTCAATTTTTCCATTGAGACTCCCTATTGGTTTTACTCATTACATATATGCTCTCTTTTAAATTCTGAAACATATTTATAACGACTGGTTTAAAATTCTTTACTGCCATTTCCAACCACTGCGCCACCTCTAGGTCTGTTTCTATTGATACATTTTTCTCCTGGTTACAGGTTACATTTTCCTGCATTAAAAAAAAATGTATACTGGACATTGTGGATGTTGTATTATTGAGACCTGGATTTTTATTGCTTTCCTTTAAAGTGCGTTATGTTTTTACTTTGGGAGGCAGTTAATGTGCTGGCGAATCAGCTAGATTCTGTCATGGTTTGATTTTAGGCTCTGATTGGCTGGGTGTAGACTAGTCCTTGATGTGCGACCTTCCTTGAGTCCCTGCTGAATGCCCAGGGTGCTTAGGAAGATCTCTCCACTCTGGCTGGTCAAATTTCACTACCTCCCAGGTACTGTGACCTCCAAAATCCCTGGCTCACAGTAGGCCAGGAGCTTTTCTCTGCCAGGCAACACAAAGTCTCACTCTAGACATGCACAGCTTGGTGTCCAGTCAAAGACTCAAGGGACCCCCTAAGCAGATTCCCAGTGCTCCTTCTCTGTGCACTTCCCAAGTCTCCTGTAATCTGCCCCACAAACTCCTGCTGCCCCAGCTGCCTCGGCTGCCTCAAACTCCAGTCTCTGCTTCCTCTATCAAGAAAGACCTCTGCTCCCTCTCTGGGCTCCACTCTCCATGCTACAGTTTGGAAAGTGCCCCGTGGCAGAAAGCTAGGATGAATGCCAAGCTCACCTCATGTGCTCTGCTTTCTCAAGGATCACAACCAGTTAGGAATTAGAATCTTGGAGACATAAAAGCCAGGGAAAAGCAGGAAATCTTATTGCAACTCTGATTCCCTGTGTTCCTCCCACCCTTGGCTCTCCTGGGATCATATTCCTGGGCACGGGGTGTTTGGAGGGGAGCAGGGGGCCAAGGAGGTCAAGGGAGCCTGGAGAAGTTGGGGTGGTGCCTGCTATATTTTGTTTACAGCTTCCCAGTGGAGCCCCACGGAAGGAGGCAGCTGCGTGTTATTGAGCTCGTTGAAGAGGCATGGAGGGAGGGGTGCTGGGGAGTGCAATTAGCCAACGGTTTGAGACTGATGAAGTGGATAATGAGAGGTGCTAGGACAGATTTCTGTGCTAAAAAGGGAGACGGGGAGAGGCTGTTGCACATTAACCTGCTCAGGTCTGATCGGCCAGGAACCTACTACCTGCCCGGAGGCCAAGGGCCAGAGGATTCCAAGGCTGAGCCAGCACCTCCTTCCCAGGCGGCCTTCTTGGGGATTCTTATCATGATCCTCATTGTTATTAACATTTACTGAGATCCACCGGCCCGGTCTCGTGACAAGCAACTCTTATGCTTTACCTCATTCAATGTCCAAAGCAACTCAGTGAAGTCGGGTTGATTACCACCCATTCTGTAGATGAGCAAACTGAGATAGGAGAGGGGGAACTTTCCTAGGTCACATTGTCAGTAAGTGGTGGAGCTGAGTTTCTCTCTGTTGTCTGACACTGGAGCCTGCAGGATGCAGTCTTGGACTTGGTCTCTTGGTGCAGGTATATTAGGCTTCGGTTGTTGTCCTCAAAAAAGAAGGAACACATTGCCCCAGCACCTGTTGCATGTGAGGCTCTGTGCTAGATTCTGAACCAAACTTGTTATATTTCTTGTACTTTGTTTTGTTTTTCAATTATTTCTAATAATGCCCAGTGACAAAGGTGGTCCTGCATTAAATTTTTACAGAAGAGGAAACTAACTTGAAAGAAATTAAATACCTTGTCCAATGAACCAGATCTAGCAAGCCGTAGAACAATATTTAAGATGTATTAAACTTTTAGCCAACAGTTACATATTGAATGCCTACTGTGTACAAGGTTTTATTCAAGGCACAGGAAAGATAGCCATGGATAGAACAGATACAAATGCTGCCCTCCTGGAGCTTATGTTCTACTGGGGTGAGGAGCACTGGTAGACAATAAATAAATCAGCTAGATGGATGTAAGTGAACTAAGGAAAACTCAGGTGGGGGAGGTGGAGAGGGTGTGGTGCAGAGGATGTAATTTTGTATAAAATATTGGGCCCCCCTGAGTATATGACTTTTGAGCAAAAACCTGAAGAAGCTGGACTCTCCCCTACCCTCACTGATTAACATCTTCATGACACCCAGGCAGGTCACTGGAGAGGCAAGATCGAGTGTGTTGGCTTCAGACAGGCTTGAGGTCCTGCTCGCCCCTGCCTCTGGGTGGTTTTGGGAAAGTCATGAGACATCCCGAAGCCTCAATGTTTTCTTCTGCCGAACAGCATGCTGTCACTGGGGCGTTTTGAGAATCAGATGAGATGAGGTGAGGAACACCCACCTAGAGTGGGCTTGAGTCAGTGCTCTTACGAGTACTTCAGTATGGACCCCATAACTTGGCCCTCAAATGTTCACCTAGAGTTGATCTACCCTAGCGGTTGGCAAACTTTTTCTGTAAGGGGCCAGATGATAAATATTTTAGGCTTTTCAGGCCATACGGTCTCTCCGGTTGGTACTCGACTTTGCCATCCATGGTAGTGTGAAATCAGCCATAGAGAATAATAAACTAATGAGCATGTTGCGTTCCAGTGAATCTTTATTTACTAAAACAGGCAATGGGCTGGATTTGGCTTATGGTCCATAGTTTTCCAGCTCCTGATCTAGACCAATCCTCTCCCTTAGCAAGAAGAGGAGAAAGACCAGGGCCGAGTCACCCATCCCAGGGCGACCGAGACAGCCGAACACAGAGGAAGAGGCCAGGCGCAGCCTGGCTCTCAGGCTCCTGTTCTTAATTGTTTTCTTATTGTTCCGGGGGGGCTAGCTTTCTCTCCCCCGTTGGTTTGCCATTTGCACACATGTTAGTTATTCATGAAATATTCATTTGATTGGCTTACAACAATACATCTTTGACATCCTCTTGGAAGCTTTTGGATTTGTCTTTTGGAGAGAGCTATGAAGCCAGAGGTGAGGGAAGACTCATGGGCTGGCCCCAAATCCCCAGTGAGTCAGGGGTTTCTGGTTCCCAGCCCTGGAGGACATTGTCAGCAGGACAGGGACAGTCTTACGGCACCAGTGTGGCACGACTCTGCAGCTATGAAATTCTCCTGTTGGTTTCTCCAAGAAAACAATCCTCTACAAAGAATCTCGTCTATTAATGTGATTATTAATCTAGAAAAAAACCCACTTCTCAATAAAATGATTCTACAACAAGACAGATGTAATAAACCTGGTTAGGATTTATGATGTGCCCAGGCAGCGTTTTGCAGGAGATAATGTTGCCCTGTAATGTTGATTTGCCGGATGAGAACCATGTAATTTATTCTGTCAATGTACATAAGAAATGTTATCTGTGTGGGGAATGACTGATGGACTCATGAAAGCTGGCAGGGAAACAAATAAAACAATTTGGGCCTTTAAAATGTAATCACCTAATGATCACATCC
>PVJD01004954.1:0-125003 GCA_004026545.1 Mormoops blainvillei
GTGGCCAGCCGGCCACAACGTTATCCAATTGCTTGGATAGATATGCTACTGGCCTTTTCCAAGGTCCATAATCTTGGGTTAGTACACCTAGGGCTACTTTATTCTTTTCATGTACGTAAAGCCAAAATAGCTTTTCGGGATCTGGGAGCCCTAGGGCTGGTGTGCTAGTTAAGCAGTCTTTAATTTGCTGGAAAGCTTCTTCTTGCTCAGATGCCCAAAGGAATGGCTCAGTGTCCGGGCCTTTTGTGGCCTGATATAGGGGCTTTGCCATTTGGGCATAGCCAGGTATCCATACGCGGCAGAAACCTGCTGCTCCTAGGAATTCCCTGAGTTGCTTTCTGGTTGTTGGGATTGCCATTTGCTTAATGACTGCTTTTCTTTCTACCCCGAGAGTCCGCTGCCCTTGACTAATTTGGCAAAGTTGTGCCTTGGTCCTGCAGTAACTGCAGCAGGACACCGGTATGGGTTCGGCAGTCCTCTATGCTCCGTCCGGCTAGTAGTAGGTCATCTACGTATTGGAGCAGGGTGACCTCCAGGTATATATCCCTGAACGGGCACAGATCTCTTGCTAAGGCCTCACTAAAAATGGTGGAGGAGTTTTTGAATCCCTGCGGTAGCCTTGTCCAAGTTAACTGGGATTTCTCCCTGGATACTGGGTCCTCCCACTCGAAGGCAAATATGGCCTGTGACTGTGGGGCTAGGGGGATGCAGAAAAAGGCATCCTTCAAGTCCAAGCCAGTAAAATGGGTAGCAGTCGGTGGCAACTGGCCCAAAAGAGTGTACGGGTTCGGGACCACCGGGTGCAGGGTGACTGTGGCCTGGTTGACTGCCCTCAAGTCCTGCACTGGCCTGTAACTGGATCCATCAGGCTTCTTTACGGGGAGCAGTGGCATGTTCCATGGTGACTGGCAGGGGACCAGGATCCCTGCTTCTAGGTGTTTGTTGATTATTGGGGCTATACCATGGCAGGCATCTCTGGGTATCGGATATTGCTTTAAGCACCTCGGAGTCACCCCGGGTATAAGCTCTACTAATATAGGCTCTCGTTCTTTGGCCAGCCCCGGCGGGTTGTCCTCTGCCCAGACCCCAGAGTATTTAGCCCAGAGGGGGTCTGGGGCTGACACTCCATCTTCCTGGTGGAGCCTATATTCTTCTTCTCGTTGAAGTACTAGGGCAATAGTTCGTGGTGTGGGGAGGTCCAGGGAGGCCCCTTCTGGCCAGAAAGTGACCCGTGCTGCTGGCTTGGTCAAGATATCTCGACCTAGCAGGGGGATAGGACAGTCTGGTAGGTAGAGGAACTCATGGGAGATCTGGTGGCCCCCAAGTTCGACCTTCTGTGCCCCACAAAATTTCCAGGGGCTAGCCAAGAGTCCGGTGGCTCCCTGCACGAGGACTTCTTTTCTCGTGGGGGCCCAACTGGGACGGTGACTTCTGAGTGTTCCGCCCCTGTTTCTACCTCAGTTCCACACTTTCCCCATACCTCTTGGCCCCTGAGATCTGCCAATGTCCCTAGATTGGCAGCTTTTGAGGCCACCTTCCCATTGTCCCCTGTTCCTTCACCAACCCTGAGTCTTTGCACATTTATGAAATTCTCTCTCCTGTTCTGTGCCATCTGGCCACCTCCTTTCCTTTGACCCCTGACCCATCTTGCATGACAGTGACAGTCTTTTCATGGCTGCCTGAGATCCACTGTCTCTCCATCCACCAGGGAGGAGACTGATCCTTGCTTCCTGCTCTTGGCTTTCTCTCTAAATCTCCAGGACTAGGCTTTCAACACCCACCGGGTATGATGTGCTACCATCCTCCTCTCCTCCCGTTTCAGAGGCTCTCTGCCAAGAGCTGCACCTCCGCCCTTTCCAGACCCCTCAGAGTAGCAGAAACATGGAATCCATGACCATTGTGAAATGTGGTTCCTGCCTTCTTCCCCCTGATTTCTCAGTATATTTGCTGTCCACATGCCGGCTTCCGTCCACCTTATCCTGACATAAACCTGAGATCCTGCTCGATCTACCTTCTCTCTCCATATCTCCCCAGCTTTCAGGAACTTCTTCCTTCTTTTCCTTCCTACCTAAACCCACACATACCTGCTTACCTCTTCTCTTTCTCCTTTTCCTCATGACTTTACTGGTCACCACCTGCCTTGTCACCTGTTTTCCACCAGATCCAGCCTCCTAAACAAGAGCCCCCATGCCATGTAATCCCATCTCTGCTCTGTCCCTCTGTGCCCCTCTGCTGCTCCCTTTATCTTCCAGCACTATACCTCTGACACTCCAGTGGTTACGACATTCCGCCATCTATCTATATAGGAAAACTGATCGGGATGTCCTGGCTTTCCTGTAACTTTCAGGTGAACTGCTCTTATAGTGGATAGATTTAATGTTCCCTCGGGGGGCCAGCCGACCCCAAAAGTCTGCCAGTCTGCAGTACAAAATGTCTCTAATTGGCCCGCATCAAACGATGGGTCCGGCCCTTTAAATTTGCTGAAATCCCACAGCCTGCAATCTAAAATCGTAGAAGGTCCGCCTCCCATGGCTTCCCTCCTGCGCAGCGCAGACACACAAAGTGTGGGGGCACTCGCTCGTCCGCCTGGCCTGCTCCCTCGGGGGACGAAGTCGGTCTTGGCTAAGGTTGCCCCAACGGAATTCAGGGTTAACTGTCAACCGTTATGCCGTACGACCTCACACAGGAACCACAGGTTGGGACCCACTCTCGCTCCGTAGGCTAGCGCCTGAGGAGTCACAAACACAGACACACTTACGTTCACTTTCAAACATTCAGAGGCTATTCAGTTCCCTCCCTGAGATTAACACCCATAGAAAAACAAACACATACTCATTTAAATTTACTTTCAAACATTCAGAGCCTATTCAGTTCCCTCCCCGAGTGAGGGTCCGGCGATCGGACTTCTGTAGTCTCGATCCTAGTGTAACAGATGAGGGACTCAAATCCCTCCCGATCTCGGGTCTGGTCCCCAGGGCACTTACTGATGCTGCACCTTCCGATAGATCGTGCTCCGAAGCCCTCACTTCCCGGCCGGAGTCGCGGGGCGGAGTCTGGAGTCTCGACCGGTCGGGGCCTGAGAAATCTCAGGGTGCGTGCTTCCCCGGTCCCCAGTCGGGCCACCGGGCATCCGTCCGGCCCTGCCAAGTCGGCGGCAAATCGACCCGAATTTATGTAAGGTCGTTTCCCGGTCAGGGAACCAAATGTTACGGAAAAATGAAACAACCAGACACTGAGGGGTTAGGAGCACGATCTTTATTTACGTGCACGGGCCCAGAGGAGATAAACTCCAAATTCTGAACCCAGAACAATAGCCCCGCATTCCTTTTATGCTGGGCTAAGCAGGGGAGGGTATTGGGAGGAGTAGTATAGATTTGGCATGAAGGGGCTTACAGAAGTGGGAGAGAAACATTTACAGCATTAGTCAGGGCAGATAGCGTCTCAACACCTGCAGCAGGGCAGATAACATTTCATTTCATCCTTGGTGTCGGCCTTGACTCCCTCTACACCAGAAGTCACAGGATACCGAATCTGGGCTGTAGGGGGACTGAGGTACCTGGGTGATTTGATGTTTCACCAAAAAACTCTGCACAACACATGACGCATGAATGGGTGCATTGTTGTGATAAAACCACCAGTCACCAGTTGCCTCTAGCTGCGTCCTTCTGAGTCCTCTGAAGAGTATCTGTGGAGGAATGTTCAAGCTTAACACAAAATTTGCTGCAAATTTGTTGCTCTACTCGCTCAGTCATTTTGAATGTAATGGCCACACAGTACTCATCCTTGCTCAATGGCATCTACTGCCCCCACTGACCAGTACAGTGAAGCTGTTATTGTTCACGCACATGCATTCCAGTCCACTCTCGTTGGCTACCAGGTTACACTGATGGTGTGCAAACCATTCTCGTTATATTAACAATAGTTGAACTTTTTTCGGACAGACCTTTTACATGGATTCCAGGTAGAAAATTCTATGACCTTGTTACCACTTTGGCTTCTGGCATTACCATGACTTTGTTTCTAGTGCGGTGATAACCCTTAAATTCTTATCTTCCCACCTCCCCAACACCTTGGAACTTTAAATATAAATCTATTTGCATAAAATCAATTTATAAAAATTCAGTTTATCAATTGGATAATTTCTGAATGACCTATTATTTAAATTGCATATTTCTTTAAACATTTATAAAATTTAGAGTAATGTATATTGTTTGATTTGTGAAATCTTTGAAGAGTTCTATATGGTTTAGTTACCTAGCTCTCATTTTATCTTACTAATAGCCTTTTAAGGTTTGTTGCTTTTTATTTCTCTGTCATATCTTCACATTCAAACTTGGTGAGAGTTCGGGCTAAGAAAGGGGGATCCCTCATCTGAGGGAAAAGATTAAAAGGAGAACTCATTCCTGAAAGTGGGCATTTGGTAAAGTAGCTGTTGGGCAAATTGACTTTTGGCAAAGTAGGTTTCAGTGAATTGGCTTGCTCCCTGCAACTTCATGCACTAAATCTAAAGGGTCACTTTCATAGGAACATTCATTTTCTCCAAATAAGAATCAATTTCCTAGCACGCAGAGTAAAATCATGCTAGAGAAAGGAGCTCAAAATAAGGGGAACTTGTGCCCTGCATAGGGTTATTTACAGTTAGAGAAAGCTGCAATAGCATGAAAAATAAGTCTCATGTTAGAATAAAAAGTTACAGAACCACATGCTGAAGGAGCCAGTATTAGGAGTTCTTGGAGATGACTTAAAGTGACTTATGCTTGGGATTAAAAAGTATTCTATGAGAGTAACCCTGCAAATCCTGGCAAGGATGTTTTCAAAGATTACTGAAAAGCAGGATCTTTTCCATTAAAAGGGATTGTTCTTCTGGTTGCAAAGGAGAACCTGTTGGAGAAGTGACAGTGTACAGTTATCCAGCCATACTAAGCCTGTCTGAAAGCAGCAGCTGTTGTTGCTAGGAGCAGGAGAATGGCATAGACAAAGTTGATTAGAGTCCAGGCTGTGATGACAGCAATGAATGGAAGTCCCACTTCTGGAAGGTTGCGCTAGCTTTTATGAGGTAACACTATTCCAAGATGAAGGAGACATGCAAAAGCCTTCTTCTTTTCCGTGAGTTAATAGCATATGAGTTACCACTCATTGACTTGCAATTGTAGGATGATTTACCTCTTGCTGTGTTAGACAGATGCTCACATACTTATGATGGGTTGCGTCCCTATAAACTCAACCTAGGTTGAAAGTATTGTAAGTTGAAAAGTCATTTAATATACCTACTGCACTGAACATGATAGCTTAACCTAGCCTACCTTAAATGTTCTTGGAACACTGACATCAACCTAGAGTTGGGCAAATTCATTGAACACACAGTCTATTTTATAAATGGTGTTGAATATCTCATGTAATTTATGTAATCATGGTTTGCTCCTTTTATGCTAGAAATTATCTTGAATTTCATTTCTATGTTTCATCATTTCTATATTTCATTTCATTTCTATTTTTCTTCTTATCAGAAGTAGAAGACACAGATGGGTGTTTTGTAGACATGATGGGATGCAAAACCCCAAACCATAATATCAAACCATATTATTCAAAAAATGATGAAACACAGTGCACTGTAGAGTGTTGGTTGTTTACCCTCACGATCTCATGGCCGAGTGGCATCTGTGGATCGCCGACACTGCCCAGCATCATGATGGAGTATTGTCGGCCCAGGAAAAGATCAAAATTCCAAATCTGAAGTACAGTTTTATACTGAATGCATATTGCTTTGCACCATCATAAAGTTAAAAATTGTCAAGTCAAACCATTCTAAGTTGGGGACCATCTGCATGTATTTTCCCATGACAGTTATTGGATGAGGATGAGAGAAATTTAAACCCCAAAGAATTTAGTTTATAAGTCATTGCTATTACTAATATTATTGAGAGACAACTATGCTTTTAAAGTATTGTGGACTCATTTATTGATTAGATGTGGCATAGGAAAACAATGAGTTTATTTTATAACAAGTATATGTTTAACTCTTCAGAATTGTCTGTTGTGTCCATCACAAAGGATCAAAAATGGGAACATAATTAGAAGGTACGAACAGTACAAAACTGACTTTTACAAAGGGAAAAATAAATTCAATAAGCAAAAGAGTTTTAAAATTCCAGTTCAATTCTTCATGTTGCCTGGCTTAGTATAGTCTAAGTTGATAACACGGTCTCATATAAGCATAAGGAAACCCAGGGTAGTTATGCAAAATGTAGTTTACAGTGAGGGACTGTGGGAGAAATTTCAGAAAGCAAGGGGATTCTGCTCAGGAGAGAACCATCATGGGAGTCCTTAGGCAGCAACCTACTTACTGCACCAGTATGGAGCGAAAGATTTCTCCTTTATTGCCTTTACTTCAGTGTAAACCAAGTCTATGACTAAAGCCACATGTTTTCTTTCTGATTTGAAGACAATGCTGCCACTTTTGATTGCTGGAACATGAGTGGCATCGAGGTTTTCCTAATTCTGGGACCGTGGCTCTCCCTGTAAACTCAGCAGGGGTGAATGCAGCCCAACACAAAAGTGTAAATTTACTTAAAACTCCATGAGATTCTTTTGTTTTCCTTAGTGTTTGTGTATTTAATGTGCAGCCCAAGACAACTCTTCTTCTTCCAGTGTAGCCCAGAGATGCCAACAGGTTGGACATCCCTGCGAGAATTCTAACATTTAGTTTCATTGTTTCATTTGTTCCTGAGGTGGCTTATATACTGAAGCTATTCTGATTACATATACTTCTACCAGTTCTCTGAATCTTTATTCATCAACCTTAAGTTGGAGAATAGAAGAAGGCTTTTGCTTATCTCATTTAATTTAAACTTGGCATCTTGAAAGAGAATTTCTTCCTAAACATGTATATTTACACTTGGTTATCTTCTTGCTGAATTGTTTACTGTTATTAACAGACTCCAAGGACATTTCTCATCTTTCTTATTTCTATTACTCTTCTCCACAACTTGTGCAATCTCTTAGATGCTTTATATTCGCTCGGTATCCAGCATTTTGAATTTTAATGGTATCTTTATGCTCTGCTTATTTCTCCTATCTCCTGAAGAGTGTCTCCTGAAGAGTTATAGATATGGCCATAAAATCCAATAAAGATGCATTTGTCAAACTGATTTATTTTCCAAACTATGTCCCTGTTAAATTCATAAAAGAAACCAGATTTCTGCATCTATTTGACTACTGTAGTGGAAATGATAAGATGTGTAAAAGTCATCCAGGCACAGATATTAAAAGAGCCACACAAGAAATGTCTGGGTCGCTTATACTAAATTGTTTCTTCTCAAAAGATGAGGCAATAGCTTAAGTAGAAAAGTTAATCATAAAGCATGTTAAATCATCGGGCATGATAAAAGTTGGGTTTTATGAGTCATGATAATTAGTTTGGAGAACTGGAAGGTATAACTAAATAGACTTGTGAGAACAACTCACAACTGTTAAGTTCATTTTACTTTCAGATTCAGCAGTCATGGCAAATGCTTTACCCAGAAAAGTCTCCTAGGTTTCTTTGATCATTATTATAAAACCTCCATTTTTAAGTCATGGAACTCTAGCACCATAATGTGATTTTTATGTACCAGTTGGCTAGTAAATATATGACTGCAAAACCTCAAAATAAGAGGAGAGTTTGTCCTCAATTTTCTGTTCCCTTTCCTTGTTGTATTTCTGTAAAATTTAATGATTTTTTTTTCTTGTTCCCTGGCTGTTTCCTACTATAGGTTCCCAATAATAATACTAACATTGTATCACTCTGGTTCAGCTGTCACAAGCCCAAATAGCTGGAAATAACAGACTTAAATTTTTCCTTACTAGTTCAAGGGAGTAACTCTCATGTCCTATGTGTGCTTGCAATCTATTTTGACTATCGATTGCTTTCTACCACATAATTTTATTTTTTTCTCTCATATTTGAGACATACTTCACTCATTCTCTTGTCACTCACTTCCAGTGGAGAATTTGTCCCATTACCATGTTGGTTCCCAGGTAAGGACAGTTGTGAGGATTTGAAGTTTATGAAATTGGCTTAGCTATTTCTTTTTTTGCTGAGCTTCAGTAGGCATCATGCTCTGTTTCTTTTCTTATTTATCTCTTCTATTTCCATGTACTTTTCTACTCCCATTTTGAAGATACTTTGAAGACACAGCTCATTGACGTATTTCTTCCTCTTATCCTTTTATTCCTCAAAACTCTCTGACAAGACACTGTGGGCTGAGCCAAAAGCTAATGTGATTGACACAGTGAGTTATAAACAGATTTGGTCTTCTCTCCAATCCTCCCGCACTGTCTGGGCACCAAGCCTTCTGTATCCTTTCCTTTCCCCTCAGGTCTATCAGGTCCTCTTTTTGAGAGGTTTGTTGGAACCCTTATTGTCTGGTGGATTAGAAGTGAACTGCCTGAGGACATTAGCCCTAATGTATCCATTTGTCAGTAACAAGATTTGAGTTTTATTTCCTTTCTTTTGTTTCACAGTAAGGCAAGTCTATAAGAAAAGATCAGGCTGGGAACACCTGATTTTGCCAAGGCTGTACAGCTGAGCACTGTGGTACTTTCTTTCTTTAGACACTTTCAAACCAAAATTATTTGCTTCTTATGGAAATGTTTCCAGGAGTTATATACACATTTAATTGATGGTTCCCTTACATACCTTACCATCTCATGAAAAACGGGGCTCTTTTTCATAAGCACTGTATTTTTGCCCAGTACAGATCGTTAAATTGACCCTTGGAATTCATGCTTATATGTTCATATGACAAATTAGACCTAATATAGATTCAGACGGAACAATAAATTGAAAAACCACGATATTACATTTAGCCTTCAACTTTAAAAACTACTCAATATTTGGCCACCATCTTTGTCAAAATAACCACAAATCAGGACCCTGTTGTGTATCTTTGTTTTGTGAATAAGGGAATGAAGGACAGAGTTATATTACAGACTACCTTGTTGTCACCTTGACAGTGCAGGCAGGCATGTGACCCCAGTTTGAGCCACCCCGCCAAGGCTTCCCCTGTGTGTCCTGGGCCCATTCCAGTTCCTGCTGTCTCCCCCAAGGCAACCATGGCAGGGAGTGTTCCAAATGCCCCTGTCATCCCTGCACCTTCCACAGCTTAGCTGTCGCCCAGGCAGCTCTGGTGCATCATGCTCAGGATCCTTCCCAGTCCGCACCTGATCCAGCCAGTCCACCGAAAAACTAAACAACATGGATTACATTTTAGACAGACTCACCAAGTAAAAGAGAAAGGGCCCAATAAATAAAGTAAAAAAGGAAAAAGGAGCAATTACAGCTCACATCACAGCAATACAAAGCATTAGAAGAGACTATGAACAATTATACACCAACAAATTGGAAAACCTAGAATAAATGGATAATTTACTAGAAACACACAATCTTTTAAGATTGGATCATGAAGAAATAGAACATCTGAAGAGGCTGATTACAAGTAATGAAATTCAATCAATAATTAGAAAACTCTCAAAAAACAAAAGTCCAGGACCAGAGGGATGTCTTTATACGTGAGTTCTGCTAAACCTTTAAAGAAGACTTGATATCAATGCTTCTCAAATTATTTAAAAAATTTGAAGAGGAAGGAATGTTTTCAAAGTCACTTTATAAGGCCAACATCACCCTGATAAAGAAAACCCAAAGACACCACAAAATAAAAATATTATAGGCCAATATTCCCAATGAACACAGCTATAAACACTCTCAACAAAATATTAGCAAACTGAATTCAACAATACATTACAAGGCTCATACATCATGATCAAGTGGGATTTATTCCAGGGATGCAAGGATGATTCACATAAATGAATCAATGTGAAAAATCACATTAACAAAATGAAAGATTGAAGTTACATGATTATTTCAACAGATGCAGGAAAAATATTTGATAAAATTCACCATCCATTTATGATTAAAAATCTCAACAAAGTGGGTACAGAAGGAATGTACCTCAACATAATAAAGGCTATATGACCAACCCACAGCTAACATAGTACTCAATGATGAAAAACTAAATGTTTTCCCTGTAAGATCAAGAAGAAGACAAGGGTGACCACTCTTGCCACTTTTATTCAGCATAGTATTAAAAATCTTAGCTAGAACAATATGGCAAGAAAAAGAAATAAAAGGCATCCAAGTTGGAAAAGGTAGAAAATCTCAGATATTCCATGCAGCAATATTTTCACCAATACGTCCCCTAGAGCAAGGGACATAAAGGAAAGAATAAACAAATGGGACTTCATTAAATTAAAAAGCTTCTGCATGGCTAAAGAAAACATCAGCAAAATGAAAACGGAACTAACTGTATGGAAAAATGTATTTGCTAAATGATACATCAGACAAGGGTTTGATCTCTAAAATATAAAGAACTCACATGACTTCACTCTAGGAAGACAAACAAGCCAATTAAGAAGTGGGTAAAGGACCTGAACAGGTACTTCTCCAAGGAGGACATACACAGGGCCCAGAGACATGAAAGGAGGCTCAGCATCACCAGCCATCAGAGAGATGCAAATTAAAACTACAATGAGGTACTACTTCACACCAGACAGAATGGCCATCGTAACCAAATCAACAAACAGTAAGTGCTGGTGAGGTTGTGGGGAAAAGGGAACCCTAGTACACTGTTGGTGGGAATGCAGACTGGTGCAACCACTGTGCAAAAACAGCACAGAATTACCTTAGAAAACTAAGACTGGAACTGCCTTTTGACCTGGCAGTTCCACTGCTGGGATTATTCCCTAAAAATCTGGAAACACCAATTCAAAAGAACCTATGTACCCCAATGTTCATAGCAGCACAATTTACAATAGCCAAGTGTTAGAAGCAACCTAGGTGCCCAACATTAAATGAGTGGATGAAAAAGCTATGGTACATTTTCACAATGGAATACTATGCAGCAGGAAGGAATAAAGAGCTCCAACCATTCACAATAACATGGATGAAACTGGAGAGCATTATGCTAAGTGAAATAAGCCAGGTGTAAAAGACAAATACCATATGATCTCACCTATAACTGGAGACTAATCAACAGAACAGACAAGCAAGTTAAATGTAACTGGAGACATTGAAGTGAAGAACAAACTGACAATGAATAGAGGAGGGGAGGGGAAGACAGGGGGGAAATGGGAGAAGGGCACTCAAGGAACACATATGGGAGACTCACGGACAAAGTCAAAGGTGGGGTGGGGTTGAAGGTGGGGGGAGGGGGAGCGGTGGTGGGGGAAATGGACAAAGCTGTACTTGAACAACAATAAAAATATTAAAAGAAAATAAAGGAAAAGAAAAATATAACCTTTGTAAAAATACCATGACAGGAAGATGATTTAAACATTCTTTACATAGTTTATCAAAGACATTATGAAGTGGTGCTTTTTTGAGTTTACACAGCAAACCATTTTTGGAATTAATATTATATGTCAGAATCACAATTATTCAGATTCTTGAAGCATTAGCAAAACATTTGGGAAAGTATCTCAGGGACTTGTTTTTTAAAATGAATATAGATATAAAACGTAATCATCCTCTAAATTCATTTTTAAAATATTTATTGAGCACCTACTATCTATTGATTTTATTCTATGGGTTTGGTACTGGGAAAATGTGTACTTAAAAATGCACTGCTGAGAAAAAATGTATACTTAATCCAAACTGGGGCAAATTAATAGAGTTTTGAGAGCATCTTGATGGCCAGTTTTGCATAAATTTTATTAGTCCCCTTTTGGGAACCTTTTGATTTTCCTATTCTTATTTATAAGCTCATCATCAAACTATTGATTAAAATACTGCCTGCTTCTGTTCTGAATTTTGCCCTTTATACTATGTCAGAAAATATATGCACTTTCCTTTATTCCCAATCATTTGGTTCTTCTTGCTTTGACTTATGATTTCAATTTTTCTCCTTTTATTAGCTTTGTTTCAGTTATCCATTTTATCTCTTCTTTTGTTCTTTTTCGATGAACAGTTTTTTTGAAACATTTCTGAGATCAAGGCAGTAGCACTTGACTTGTTGGAACAGTCTATTAAATTAAATTAAAGTCTATTTCTTTTTGAAAAATGTTATTTATAGAAAATGCTCATAAAACCAACTCTTGTTCTTCAGTGGGATTTAACAAATTTTTTTTCTTCTTTTATCCTCACTTGACATGCTTATTGATTTTAGAGAGAGGGCATGGGAGAGAGAGAAACATCAATGTGAGAAAGAAACATTGATTGGTTGCCTCTCCTATGTGTCCAGAGCAGGACTGAACCCTTAATCCAGGCAGGTGTCCTGACCAGGAATCAAACTGGCAACCTTTCACTTTGTGGGATGACACCCAACCAACTGAAAGCCACACCAGACAGGGCTGCGGGATTTCTTTTTCCATCTTTTTAAAAATTAAGTATATATTAGGAGCTAATGATATTTCATCATAAATTGTAGACATTTATTTTTTTTTCTGAGGGAGAAATGCCTGATAAATGGTTTCTGGAACTCAGAATAAAACCTGATCACCTCATGCTCAAGTGAAAAATATGTTTGATTTCTCTTTAACCTCTTGATAAAAGGAACTTAAGATTTCTCAAATATTAATAAGAGTATGTTTACATTCATCTCTACTAAAATGAGTAATTATTGTCAATGTTGTGAGTTTTAAAAGGAAAGACAATTATATTTGACATTATTTTGGAATACTTTTTAGAAAAGAGGACTAAAAAGGATAGATTCATGGCAAGATACACTACTTTTCTCATAAATTTCCCAATAGAAATAATTATTGGTAAGAGGCTTTCTTAAAAAATGTGTATTTTAAAGTTTACTTGATGACTTGTTCAGAACACATAGCTAACTTTTGCATCCATCGTGAACCAGTATTTTTGCTTCACATATATTAACTGAAGTTCTTATAACTGTGAATTCTAAAAGTACAAACAGAAAATACATAAAATAATTTTTAATGCCATATAAACAGCCATATAAAAGCTTACCCATATTTCTTGTATTTAAAGAGTATTTCTCCTTAAGAATATGTACCGTTAAGGATATGTATTTGAAGGACCATCATGGTCAAAAGGTTGAACACTGTCAGCATATATGTATTATTTACCTTCTATTTGAGTTTTTATAAGATGAATAAGGTCAGTGATCCACATTTATTATGTTCACTTGTTTTTTGACAGAGCACTGACTACTAAAAATGGAATTATAATACAAATATTAATAGTCAAGACATGTTCATGAAAACAGTTTCTTAGCTCTGCAAGGAGGAAGACTGGAAATCAAACTTTCTTAATTAAATTCCTTCCTTCCATGGATCCCATCATGAGTTATAACTTTCATTTGGAAGAATGCCACTTCTTTCAAATATCTCCTTTGGTTTTCCTGATACCTCTCTACGTGGTTCCTACAGTTGTTGGTTTACTTCATATGAAAATGACAAAGGATCATCTCTTGTCAACTTGACTATTTTTACTCCATGAGAGCGATTCATAAAAAATGTCTGTGCTTCAAAGGTGGTTATCTCCTTTCATGCCTAGTTGCCAAATCTGAGTAGTTGCCCTGGGAAATTTATTTTTCTTGCTTTTCCTCTTGCTGGATACAACTTGGAGATCATGTCTGGCTTTGAAACTGATTGCCCAGCTTGTGGGAAAATATTCAGGACCTTGGGGGAGGGTTGGTTCAGAGAGACTTCGTGTCTTTCTAGTTTCACATCTCTGTCCAGCTTTGTGCCATTCTCCTGATCGAGGTTCATAGTCACATCTTTGAAGTTCACTTGTTCTTCTAAACAGGCCATTAATTGCCTGCTGGCTCATTCTTCCTGTTTTTCTCTCTCTCCTTTAGGCATCAGTAGATGTTGGGGACTCAAGGCTTGTTGCTTTGGGAGCTGCTGAGATCAGTGTCCTCATACTGTCCTTGTCTATGCCCGACAATTCCAGCCAATGCTTAAGCATTTCCCCATTTCTATTAAAATATGACTGTACATATATCTCCTCCTGAGATCACCACTAATTTTAACCTTACTTACCATGAGATGTTCTTTATTCTGAGTATTTAACATTTATAACTGGATCAATACACACTATTTTACCTTGGGACCAATTGCTTAGTAAAAAATTTCAATCCCCCATGAAAGTTATTGCATTGTTGCATAAGGTGTTAGAGAAAACTGGTGAAGTATATTTCCTGCCACTTCTAAAAAATTTTTATATATATATATATATATATATATATATATATATATGGACTTGTTCTGTAAGTTCGGTTTTATAGATTGGGAATACATGAGGCAAGGCAAATTTGAGGTACATTGTATTGTTTCAGTGGGTAGATAACTATTCATTAAAGATCTTGATGTGGCTAAGCAATCCCTTGGGTACTACTTGGAACAGGGAAAAATAAAGAAGGAATGAGTGAGAAAAATGAAACACAACCATGTACAAGACAGAGATGAGCAAGATGAGTACAAGGCCTAATGTCAATATTGGAACATGTGCCATAACTTCTATTTGCCTTAATTCTGGCCTCTATGTGGGCTTTGCCACTTAAAATTACTAGGTGTCATGTAAAATGAGAAACTTTCTACCCCAAGTTCATTTTAAACACAATTTACCAATTACCAATTGAGTAGAAATTTTGGTAATTGAAAAATTAATATTTATCATATTAAATGAGAAAGACTTAAAGATAATAAAATGCTATAATTGTTTCAACCTTGACTTTTAAAGCTGGCTTATCTGATTTTATTCAATTTTCAAAGCAATATTTAGAGTTAGTGAGAGCAAGAATTATTATTCCCATTTTACAGTTGGTGAATCTGAGACTTAGAAGTGAAAGTTTTCTTTAAGGCTAATGCATATTAGAGTTCACTAATTTTAATTGCCTGATCTTCCTTAGTGGCTTGGTTACAAACTAAAGGAACTTCTTCTTTTTTTATTTTTGCATATGAATATGGACTTTTCCCCATGAAGGAAATCACCTTAGAAGCTAATTCTGGTACAGTGAGAAATAACTTTTTTCTATCCTAGGATATGGAGTCAGGATGAGCAGTTTAATCAGTGACTCGGACCTGCTAAATTATGTTTACTTATTTATATATCTTCAAATGATTCTAAGAATAAAGACTGAGACCGTGGAAAAAAATACAAGTAGTACAGTTTATGACCTTGAGATGATCATGGACATTTTCACGACTTTTTACTATCTTTATTTGGCTAGAGATGGTTTTCTGAAATACCAAGAAAAGAAAAGTGGGATCATGAAGAGCTCAAATGGAGGACTACAAATTTCTCTGTCAAGTGGGTATTCCCTCCCATGCAAACTCTTGTTGTTTGAAGTCAAGAAAAATACTAGTACATTTTTAAAAAGATATTATTTATTTATTTTTAGAGAGAGGGGAAGGGAGGGAGAAAGAGAGGGAGAGAAACATCAATGTGTGGTTGCCTCTTGTGCATCCCCAACTGGGGACCTGGCCTGCAACCCAGCCATGTGCCCTGACTGGGAATCGAACCAGTGACTCTTTGGTTCGCAGGCCAGTACTCAGTCCACTGAGCCACACCAGCCAGGACCCAGTACCTCTTTTATGCCCTGTGTTTTTGCTGCGATTGTAATGTGACATTTACATTTGGTACCCTCTAAAGAACTAATAGATTGTAAATTTTTGAAGATGAACAAACTTGCTCGACCTCTGCAATTAAAAAACCAGACCTGCAGCGTGGACTTTCTGTTGTCTACTGGGCAACTTCTCTGTTTGATAATGTTGAGCTGGGATCCTAAAGCCATTCATTGACTTCCACAAACTGATTTAGAGATAGAGTTCCCAGGGGACATGTTTCTGCTTCTGTAGAGTTGCAGTAAAATATAGTGGTTAAGAACTTGGGCTTTGAAGTTAAAGAGATAGGGTTTAAATTCTGCCCTTATCACTCACCAGCCACATGACGCTGGATAATCTCCCAGCACCTCAGTATCTTCACCTGTAAAATGAGAAAAAAAGAGATAATTACAAGGAAAAAAGAAGGATTAGAATGTAAAACACAAGAAAAGAAGCCAGCATTTGGGCAATACAAAACTCCTTCCCTGTAAACTTCTTTGTCATCAGTTTCAAGGTGGGCAACTTACCTGACATAGCCCTTCTCATTAAATTATCACAAGTGTCCCTCAAATCACATGTCACTCTTTTAAAATGCCATTGTCACTTCATTTCTATTTCCACATATGCATTCTGTATGTGTAGGTTTTTTGGTACTTGTGGAAACTGGGGCAGTGAGTAAATTTTATGACTGTTTATTAATTCAGCTTTCCCAGTTTTTTTAATAACCATGACGAGAGAATTGCCTTGATGGCTTCTGTTCATGTTTGTCATTTTCAAAGAGCCAGTCTCATTCACCCTTGATTTATGAAGACTAAATATTTAACTTTGTCTTCTTACTATCTATAAAGAGAAATTGATGGTTATGTGGAAAACCCTAAGAGCATAAGTTATTGGTTAAAAATCCGGAATAACTGGATTTGGACATATTTGTCCTCCAAAGCAATTAACTACAAAGCCATATTTTTCATGTGAGCAGAAACTAATTCAGTCAAGATAGCCACCTGTTATGATAAATATAACACTAAATATCTCTTATTGCACCATATTCTAATGGAAATGCCAGAAAAAGGAAAATGTTACTACTAGACTCTGATCTCAAGCCTTGTCTTCAGAGAGGAGAAGTCAAATAGAAAAGGTCATGTAATTAACTGTTCAAAGCACAAATAAATTTATTATCAGTAACTAGAACACACTGATTTGGAAGAGGACTGCACCTAGGGAGTCTAGCCCAATTCTTGAAATTATCAACATGAGTAAAATTAAACCCCAGAGAGCGTAATCAGATTGTTGACTGGAGAGGCCTGGTTTTCTTGCTGACACATGCGAAGAATCACAGATCAGCAAATCCATTAGTGTGCGATCAGAGTTATTAGTGATCCATTCTCAAGGGAGAGGGTGGGCCAAGCTGAGGTGGGGTTGGGGGGCGGCGAAAGGCATAGGTTCAGGGCAAAGCAGAGGCAAAAGTAAGGGTGGCCGAAGGCCAGGGTGGCAAGCTGCCACTTGGCCCGAGGCTGGGTGGCCAGAGAGCCAAGAGAGCGAGTCCTTTGTTCTGAGGATTTGTATAGTTGGCGGGATGGAAGTAAAAAAGTTACATATTGACTGACAGGTAGATGTGATGCCAGCTTTCCCGGGGGATGTGACTATCCAAACTTAGTTATGTGTGGAGGTCTATTAGCCTGAATTCTTATCATGCTCCAGACTCCATTTGTTCACCTTGTTGTAAAACAGACATGTGACAGGAGGCGGTTAATTAAATTTGGGGCAGTTACCCGAAGTTATTTATGGGTTGCTGCTTTGGGCACTGTAGACCCTGTCCCGTATTTCAGGCCTTGGGGTGAAAACACAGTGTCAAGGCTTTGTTTCCCAGGTAGTGGAAATGCTACATAGAATTTCAAGGATTTCTCTCTTCTGCATGCTGACATAGTGTTTCTTGTGCCGTTGGAACACCTGGCAATATTATCGGACCAGGCTCAAGACTGCTCAGTTAGTGGGTGAGAAATGTCTCCCTCCTCCTCCCTGCGTTGGTTTACCATTCATTCCACCTAAGTGATAATAGGTGTTTCCTGGCAACCAGGATGTTAGATGCTGGCCGGTAACAGCAGTGCAGTCTCAGAGTTCTTTCTGTGTTATCTCCTGCCTCAAAATCGGTGTGCATTTATTGAATACTTGTCTGTGTCAAGCATTCTACTAAGTGCCTTTCATATTTTATATTTATAGCAACTATGCAAGATTGCTACAGCTATCTCAATGTTACATTGAAAAAATAAAGTTTAAAATTTTCTATATTTTGCACAGCTAGTAGGAGTTAAAACGAACTTAAACCCAATTTTTCTTTTTACATCTTTTTTACCCATTTGAAGATGAAATGGTTTGCCCAAAGCCTGAACAAGTACATTCATCTCTTGACTTCTAGTGTGATTTTTTTTTTGTCTTGATGTACTATTTGAAGATCATTTGGCTGAATTACTATTCATAATAAATATACTGAGCCATCTACTCTATGGGTCAAATAAAACTGTATATAAAGAAAAACACGCACATGTAAGTATTTGAGCGGTAGCACACTAGCAGCATTTTTAAAGAAAGGAAATCCTAAATCCATGATGAACTTCTTCCAATATAGGAAGTACCTTAGACTTTCCATTCCAAAGAATGGCTTGAATGAATGAATCACCCCATGGGATATTCCAGTACTTAAAAGATGTTGTTTTAAAGTACCTTGTTGGATTAAATAAATAAATATCTGCTATTCGAAACACTTTGTTAGGTGCTGACTTAGCATATTTTTATTTTATGTGGGATAGTCAT
Source organism: Mormoops blainvillei (assembly GCA_004026545.1). NCBI lineage: Eukaryota > Metazoa > Chordata > Mammalia > Chiroptera > Mormoopidae > Mormoops > Mormoops blainvillei. The sequence goes on from PVJD01004954.1 coordinate 18,415, forward strand.
GCTTTTATATATAATGCGCAATAGCAAAACATTACGTGTACAACTTTATACAAAACTTTTATCTATTATTGAGTAAATATTTTATGTTTGTATTCAGAATAGTAAGTCATACACCTATTGTACCTAGAGCAGCAGTCCCCAACATTTTTGGGTACCAGGGACTGGTTTTATGGAAGACAATTTTTCCATGAGCTGGGTGTGGGTGGGGAGACAGGAAACGGAGCTCAGGTGGTAACGCTAGTGGTGTCCACAGATGGGGAGGAGGGAGGTTGGGGACGCCTGGCCTACAGGGCTATAATTCAGTTCAGGATTTTCTGCGGACTTTATACATTACAAGAATTTTACTCGAGTGCTTTATTACTAGCTTCAAAATCCTGAGGCTAAATTTAAAGCTCTGGAGTATTTGCTCTATGGACATATTTTGTTACCCCAAATTAACCATCAAAAATGGCTTACAAGGTACTTGCTATTTGTAGAATAAGGATAGTATGATGATTAGTCTTATGGGTCAGCTTGGCCAGGCTACAGCTGTTTAATCAAACACTAATTTCGGAATGTGGTTAACATCTACAATAAGAAGACTTTAATTAAAGCAGACTTTAGATAAAGAGAAACCCTCCCTAATGTTAGTGGGCCGCATCCAATCAGCTGAAGATATTAAGAGCAAAAACTGATGCTTCCTGGAGGAGAAGGAATTCTGTCTCAAGGCTGCAGCATCAAATTCTGACTGAGTTTCCAGCTTGATGGCCCGCCCTAAAGATTTCACACACATATATAAAAGTGATGAGGTTCTAAGCATTTTATGCTAGCTTTCAGGTCTGTGTGACAATGAAGACAGTTACCCTTTAAGCGTGGGCTCCTACAACTAGGAAGTGCAGTGATACAATTAAGCCTTAGGGTCCATGAAACTAGGTGCAGGGTGAGCCAGAACTCTTATTTCAGTCGCAGCTTTGTTTTTCCACTGTATGCTCCATGTCCTTTATCACAGTGCAGCTCACCTTCTTCATCCACATGGTGGGGAACGCTATACCAAGAATTCTTGAGCATCGAACCTCACAGCTTCTCCCCACACAGAATCCTTCTCACTTCTAGGTAGTAAAACCTTGATAAAAGGTGTAATTGGCTCAGCTTTAATCGGGTGTCATTCCCAGGACTCTTCAAATGTGGCCAGAGGTGGGGCCATGTAAGCTTTCTGCAACTATTAAAGAAATACAGATGGGTACGGGCTGATACTTGGCTGACAACACCAGAGGGTTCTTGAACCAGAGTAACAGTTGGCTGGTTTTATTCTGAATTTGTATATAATCGTTCATAGATTGAACCTTATTTTTTATGAACTAATCAAATGACAGCTGAATATGAATCAAGTATGAACTACTCAGTTGAGTAGTTTTGGATTAGGAAAGAAATGCTTGAAAGGACTTGGGATTTTTTTGTAGGTAGATTAATAAACTTGTATACCAAATATCTCAACTGGCTTGACAGGAAGCTTAACTTAGCTTTGGCCTGCGTAGGCAGGTTGTTATGCTAAAATAATTAGTGCACTAGGAATCAAAAAACTTGAATCAGATTTCCTCCTCTAGCTGAGTAATCATGGTCAGATAATACAGCACTTCATTCATGTTTTCTTAAAATTAAAATGTTCTAGAAAATGTCTCTCTAAAATTGCAATTTGATTTATTCAAAATGTCAAGATTATTATCCCTAGCTAGAGAAGTTACAAACTTGCTAAATAGAGTTATTCTAATTAAAATGAGATTCTCAAATAGTGTAAGTTCTCCTCCACAGAAGAAATTGTGAATTGAACTATATAGTTTAATCTCATTTGTGTACATCTGGCTGTGGGTGAAGAGAGGAAGTACCTTCTTGGCTTTCAATCCTTTTGACCATTTCCTGGTCTGTCTCTTTTCTTTGGAACACCTTGCCTTTTCAGAGTTACCCTTCACTGCAACTAAACATTGTTAATTCTACTCTGTCTCCTAAACTATTCTTCTCTTTCCAGCTATATGAAAGAATATACATAATTTCAAGAATGAAGTCAAATTGAAATTCTTCAGAGACATCAATGCAAATAAAGCAAGAGAAATGCCATTAGATTTGTGTGTGCTGTTTTCTGAGCCACAAATGCCTCTCACCTTTTTATATACCTAACAGGTTTCTACTTGTTTCTCAAGATTTTGATCAGACATCAACTCCTTTTTAGAATTTCATTATTTTTGGATGCACTTATCTTCCTCCTTGGGATTGGGAGCTATGTGAGAACAGGGTTTGGTGCCAGTAGTCTTCTTATCCCCAGCAAAAACATGGTGTGCCAAACAGAGGGCATTTAATTAATGCTTAGTAGTGTTTAGTCTTTGCATCAAAGTCTCCTTCAAAGGCATAGAGATATGAAAGAATATATAGTATATTCATTAGGTCCCTGCAAATAGAGTACAGAGTGATGCTGGAAAGGTAAAATCATTTGAAAGTTATGCTAAAGAATTTGGACTTGAACCTGAAGTTCTGGGATAGGTTTTATGCAGGGGAGTGTCTTGGAGAACCAGTGTTGTGCTAGAATTATGTTGACTCTAGTCAAATAAATTTGTCCTAGATTAATATGTTGGACTTGCACACACAGAATTGGCAGTAAAAGGCCTTTTGGCAAATGAAAAAGCCTTGTTTGGATTCTTCCTTATTCCTCTCATTGTGTGGGCCATGGAGACAGTCCTAGGGTTTATTCTGTTTTAATACTTGAATTCATGTGAGTAATATTACTTGCTGGAGCCAGGACTAGAAAATATCAGAAAAAAAGATAACTCAGGGACATCTGTAGATCAGTCTGGGAAAGCTAAGATCTGGCGACAAATCTAAAGAAAAGGAAGAGGAAAAGAACTTCACCACCGCCAAAAACAGCAAGTGGAAATAAAATTCAGGAGCATAAAGGAAGCTTGAACCTTGGAGAAAATTGGTTCTAAAATGAGGGGTGGTAGGAAATATGTGCTTGTCAGCTACAGGCTGTGGAACTGGGCCAGGGCTGGATTAAAAGAACAGGGTCAGGCATGAACTCTGTGAATTAGAGAGAATGGGAGGCGAACATGGAGGGTTAGCCGTAATTACAAAAACTGATATACATTATATGAGGCATGGTTGTCAGGTATTGTTAGCAGGTGAGGGTGACATCCTATGACTGTAAAACTAGGAAAATTACATGGCTTACATTCCCTTGTAATGTCATGATATAAAACAAGACCAAAATATTAACTGCCCATTTAATTTTTTCACTTAGGAGATGCTAAAATACAAAGACAATACAGTATCATAGCATCGGCCATATGCTTAGTCAAATATGTAAATTGACTTGAGGATAAAAGGCAGCAAGCTCCAAATGGGTTAAGTAATAATAATAACATATTCCTTTTTAAATTTTCATTCAGTTGTAGGATGGGAAAACTACTTTTGACATTGTGCATGTCATGGACGGGGCCTGTGGCCCATATGTAGTAACATAATAATACTTTAAATCTACACAGAGCCTTTCACATCAACAGCACAAATGAATCCAGTGGCAGCATCATTATCCCCAATTTGCTGAGCAGAGGGCCCTGGACAATTACCTGGGAGAACAGATAGTTTCTATGACTTGACTTGGACAGTGACTGCTTTAGTTTATTTGGAAGATGAATTCCTTTCAACACTGTAGCTTGTCTTTGTAACCCAGGTTCATTTTCATGCTCCTGAATTTCTTCTCATTAGCATACCGATGGGGCATTGAAACTGCTTCTGGATCCCTCGGGATCCGCATTTGAGTGGGTAAGTTATAAAAAAGTATGTAATGTAAAAATGCACGAACAAATACATAGACATGTATATATACACATGTTCATACACATTTAATGGCTGTATACATGTACATATGTATAAAATGGCTTTATCGAGATACAGCCCACATGCCATACAATTCACCCATTTGCAGCATGTGATTCAGTGATTTTTAGTATATTCACAGGATTATGCAGCTCTCAGAGTTTGGTTATTTTTGAAAATGCCTTAATATTTTTCAGGCTCTAGAATATGGAAATTGGATATAAATTTGGAAAAGTGAAAATTAATAACAGCAACAACAGTAATTATAGTTTGAGTCTGTCTGGTACTTTCAAATATATTATACCTCATTTAAATGTCCAAGATGACAGGCATTAATTCAAGATGAAAAATGCTGGTACAGAAAGGTAAAATGCTATATTACTTCTTAAAAGAGGATGTACAGATGGCCAACAGGCATATGAAAAGATGCTCAACATCACTAATCATCAGGCAAATGCAAATTAAAACTACAATGAGATATCACCTCACACCTGTCAGGGTGGCTATCATCAATAAATGAAAAAACAAGTTCTGGGGAGGATGTGGAGAAAGGGGAACCCTTTTTGCACTATTGGTGGGAATGCAGACTGGTGCAGCCACTGTGAAAAACAATATGGAATTTCCTCAAAAAATTAAAAATGATTCTGCCTTTTGAGCCAGCAATCCCGCCTCTTTGAATATATATGAAGGATCCCAAAACACTTTGAAAGAACATAAGCACCACCCCTATGTTCACTGCAGCATTATTTACAATCACCAAGATATGGAAGCAGCCCAAGTGTCCATCAGTAGATGAGTGGATAAAACAACCAAGGAACATTTACACAGTGGAATACTACTTGGACGTAAAAAAGAAGAAAATTTTACCCTTTATGGCACCATGGATGGACCTGGAGAACATTATGCTAAGTGAAATAAGCCAGTCAGAAAAAGACGAATACCATATGATTTAACTCATCTGTGGAATCTAATGAATGAGCTGAACTAACAAGGAAAATGGGGGCAGACTCATAGATGGAGAACAGGATCACAGCTAGTGGGGGCGGTGAGGGGGTGGATTGATTAAGCAAAAAGGAAAAAGGACTCATGGACTTGGACAACAGTGTGGTGATTGCTGGAGGGAGAGAGTTATAAGGGGCCTAAATGGTAATGAAAAAAAAACAATAAAGATACAAAAACATTTTAAAAAAGGGAAATAATACTATATCTGAGATTAAAATAATTGGCATTGCCAAAATCTGATCTCATATCAGGGTAATGCTGCAATTCTTTTTCCTGCTACCTCAAGAAATGTATTTACTTTATGTAATTCACAATACAAAATTTTGTGGTCTACCATTTCCATTAGTGTAATAATGCCTTCTGTTTTATTTCTGTATGTCTTGTTCTATTGATCATTTAGTGTTTGTTTGGAATGAGAGCCACTCTGTTTCTGCTTTTACACATTATCTGAAATGTCTCAGTTTATTTAGATTTCACTTTTAAAAATAAACAACTTTCTCAGAGGACAACATTTTACCTAGGAAAGGTGAGATGAGGCAAGGTGAGCCGATGAGGAGGGTCCATTTGGGGTAAAGCCCTAAAGTCTGAGTGGTCTGGTTTGTGAGGTCTGAGACGGCAAGCTTCGTAGACCGAGTGTGACTGATGAATTCCATGAGCAGCAGGGAGGGTATATGCTCAAGGCTTGTGCTGTCATCACAATGTTGTCATGACAGAACCATGACCACGTGGTCACCATGTAATATTACACTGCCCTCTCATTAAGCCTGGAAAACAATTCTGCATGAATGTTCTTTAGCACCCATTCCTTTGTGCCTGTTTGACATTTTGTTTGGCTCCTCTGTCTCCACCTTGCTTCATCTACAATTCCCACAGTCTAAATGCTAGTCTTTTGGGTTGACGTGCAGAAATAAAAAGTGCAGCAACTTAGAACAGGGCCGTGCTTTGCTAAGGAGGCTGAGGTCATGATCATGGGTAGTATATTAGATTTTTATATTTGATTAATTTTAAATTTTATATAATATGCAAGGTCTGCAACAGATCTTATGTAACACATCAAGAGGCCAGAGTTTAAAAGTTTGGGAAACACTTTTATGATGAGGGATACTGTGGTGTGAGACCATGAGTAGCATTTCAGTTCTTTCTATTTCTCCCACAAGCACTCTTCTGCTTTTTCTTTTATGTACTTTATTTTAGATCTTTTCACTGTTAGGCCATGGAAATAACATTAGATATTTCACACCAATAATGGTGGCACTTTCTTTGTTCAGTCAGGTGTGTTGGTGTTGGTTTAACAATGCTAAGATATTTTAAGAGTAGGAACATAGAGTCTTAAAGCTTATACTATGAGTAGTGTAAAAATTAGATGTGTTTAAGCACATGTAGAGGAGGCCATGGGTTCTGTCCATGAAGGTCAAAGATACTCTTATGAAGATATTTATCTTCAGTGAAAACAAGAAACACTAGCTTCATGTAAGAAGGATGAGCCAATGTAATAGGGAAGCAATAATTTTAAATACAACAGTGTATACTGAACTGGTTATACTTCAGATCTGCCTATTTCCTAAAAAAAAAAAAAAAAAAAAATTCACCACAGCCATGAAAGAAGGAAAATGTAAATGAAACAAGATTTATATAACCAAACTATCTTTTTGGTGCTTGGAGCATATGATAGTACTGTTTGATCAAAGTGCTGTGTGAAGGGGATGTTCCTCATTCCAGGCAGGGGGCTGTTGGACCTCTTTGAAAAGAAAGGAGGACAGGCAGTCACAGAAGAGCTCAGTGTTAAGAACAGGACACTAACCCACCTACAACAGGTCAGTTGCCCAGGATCCGGGGACCCAAAGAGACAACTTCAGGAGCAGAAGTGCATCATGGCTGTGCAGATGTCACAGTGTGGATAGAGAAGGAGGGGTAGAACCTTTTGCATATTAGGGATGACAAGTGCTAGCCTCCCTGTGCCTGGAGTTAAAGAGGTCATGAGTAGTGTCAGTAGGGGTGAGAAAGGCAGGGGGAGCGGGGTGGAGACATCAAGGATGAGCCATTTTAGTCCTCAACCGAAAAAAGGCAACACAAAGAATTATGCTTGAATCAGGACTTAATTGACAACATCTCCCTGCCTGATGATGGAACTTGGTTTAATGAATTGTGCACAGATCTGTGGTCTCCTTCTGTTTGCTCAGGATGCAAGTGTTTCACTTTTCAAAGCACACACATTATGGATGCCTTTCTATAACCACTCATGAATTTCCTCCTTGGCAGACTGCATGGTGCATTTTTCCCTGGCACATGGTCCCTTACTTGGCAGTTGATAAATAACTTTTTTTTAATGTTCTAAAGGTAGTTGTTGACACTAATAGTTAGCAAAACTTAGGTTCTGATGTGTATATCATAAGATTAGAGGTGAAATTGCAGAAATCGATGTTATTATGGATTGATAGCTGGTAGATAGCTGGTGGTTTAGATTTATTGTAAGTAGAAAGTTTTTTTTTTAATTGATTAATCTTAGAAGGGAAGGGAAGGCAGGGAAGAGAGAGAGAGAGACATTGATATGAGAGAGAAACATTGATCAGTGTCCTCCAGTATGCGACCAACTGGGGATTGAACCCGCAACCTAGGCATGTGCCCTGAATGGGAATTGAATCCACAACATTTTATTGTATGAGGCAGTGCTTCAACCAATTAAGCCCCCTGGCCAGGGCTCATTAATTGAATTTTCTATATAAAATTGGTACAACAATCATTTTAAGAAGCAGATTAAATAAAGAGAAGCTAGCCTCTGAATCATTTTATCCATGGACTTGTTTTTAATATTTAGTACATTTATATACAGGAAATACAAAATATTTACATTTAGTTTTATGATTAAATGTATTATACAAAATTTGAGAACTTGTAAGAAAGAGATGAAAGTGAAATAGAATTTTTCTAATTACACAGGTATATCATCACAGAAAAGTAATAGCAGTGATAAAGAGGAAAATATGGAATATAGAAATATCCACCTTTCTAACCCCACGGGCTGTTCATGCGTGCCCCCAAATGCACACACACACATTGTTTGGGCAGTGGCGCACAATGCAATACACAGGTCACGCATCATACAAAGGCCACGGAGGGGGAAAGTACTGCTGCTCTTGCCCGGGGGAGAGGGCGTTTCTGTAAAGGGATAAACATGGAATTCCAAAAATATTTCCAAGTGGCAAATGAACATGTGGAACATTCCCAAATTTACTAAGAATGAAATAATTATAATTTGAAACATCACTTCAGCAATTTTTAGCAATCAATTATAGAGTTTAATAATGTAGATATGGAATCAGAGAGATAGGCTTTTTCTCTCTGATTTTTCTCTCTCTTTTTCTCTCTTTCTCCACAGCAGATGTATCACGAAATAGTAAGATGTTAGAGTAAATCGATTTTTATTAGGTATTAACAGTTTTAAAATATTCATGTATAAGCATTGAAATAGAGATTTTAATTGAAATGAAATATTGTTAAATTAATCAGAATTTAAATTATTTGAAAGGATTATAATAATTAAATATTTATGTGTGTTAAAACTGTAAGAATCTATTTTAAATAATTGGGAAATATCTATATAATGATTGAATATTGATAAATAACATATAATAGTGGTTTTAGTTGCATTTTATATGATTTGCAACTCTCTGGCCAAGTGCTCTGGGTGCTTTTAAGCATGAAGAATATCAACCTATACAACATCGCTTCAGGCTGTGATTGAATCTGGACCAACGCAGGAGTTAAGGTTTTTATTGACAAATATAGCAGGTGTATTCAGGTAATTCTGGCTTCAGCTTTGCTATTAAAATTTATTATATGATTGTTAAGCATTGACTATTAAGTGTTACAAATGTGACGTCAGTATTGTTTTGCTTTTCCCATTGACACTAGCTCCATGACACTGTGCAACGCAGAAAAGTGGTGTGCTGGTTATTTTAAGGCATGGCATGATTAGAAAAAAGAGATATGAAGACTATACCTTGTTCAAGAGTGGAATATCTCATTTAAATGTCATAAAACATTTCCAGGATAGTCACATCGACATTTTGTTGATTAAGAACCTAAGCTTTAGAGAGTATTGTCTGCCATGATATTTCCCTAGTATCTTTATTACAGGAGATAATTAGAGTTTAGAGATACTATCATAAACTCATGTCCTATGTACCATATTGAAGTAAAAATAAGATCCTATTTATTTTAATAGGATTATCAATAACTCCATACTTTTAATTCTATGCTGGGAGAATGTTCTTTTCTTGTCATAGCTAGCCTATCCAGGGCAATTTGTGATCCCAATATTTCACTCCTGAATGTTTCTTCTTATCAACTGGAGTGGATACCTGCCACTTTATGAACATTTTCTTTTAAGAGGACCCCTGGCCACATTTTTAGCCGGAGTCTGGCAGCTGACAGGTGGAAGATCAACAAGGATCCCTTCCACGCACCCTGGATCCCACTACCAGAGCTTCTTAGAACTAATCTGTGAGAGATAATATTGATGCAAGTTAAGTGTTCTTCCTAGGGGAAGACTTGAGGAAAGAGAGTGGAAGAACTTTGTTGCCGTCAAGTAGAGCTGCTGTTGGAAAGAATCAACATCATACAATTAGAGGCAGTGTCAGATACCTGCTGAGATGAGGTCTCTACTGGCATCAGTGATTTTGATGGGGGAAGGAAAGGAAGGGAAGAGAGGAGAAAGGTCTCTCTCCTCATTCAGCCCATTAACTTTAATTACCTGATAGATGTGGGATTGAAGGGATGGAGGAACACTATGGACTTCCTAAAAATTGTGTGCCTTTGTATTGTGTGAAATTGAGTGGAAATGTGTTTTTAATAAAGTAAAATTAAGTTTAAAACAGCTGAAAATGATTCACACTCAGCTAAGGTTGATCCACTGCACTGAAGACGTGACATCCTACATGTCACAGCTCTATATTTCAGGGTCCAGCCCCTCAGAGAACCATGAGCATGCTAGCAGCGCAGGGGGCTGGAGATGAGATGTTTGCTGGCTCAGCTACACGCTGAGACTGCAACAGGCCCCTGGGTCCTGAAGCTCCTCTTCCTTGGGAGTGGACAGAGGAGGAGTCACAATTGGTTTCCTGAATAATGATTCCCTTTTGAATGACCTTAAGCTCTCGAAAAAGTTCTATGATTTTGAACTCAGAAAAAGAAAGTGGTCCAGATGTTTTGATTCCTTCCTTTAAAAGAAATTCTTTGGTTTTTAAGCAAAAGTTCCCACTGTTTCTCAAGTATCAACCAGAAACAAAGAACAAGCAATATTAGGAAGAGTAAATTTATGCAAATTAAAAATAGTATCTGTGATGCTTGTATGCAATATATTATGTGGATGTGATAGTCTTCTTATAAATCCTAGAATTTTGAAAATTATAAGAAATTAAACTTTATTAATTCTTAAAAATGAAATTTTCTTTTAAGGAAATTAATTATTTAGCAAATAAGAGTTAACAAAAAGCCACCACATTTATTGAGTTCTGTATTAAATTTCCTTCTAATCTTGGCAACTGACAACATACCAATAGTTTAGTCTATTTTTGGCAATTTATTGGCCTATAAATACACTCTAATACTCCATGTACTGAATGTTTTAATACTGGTTCAATAATAGCTAAACCTTAAAATATGCTGATATTTCATTTTAAAGAAACTATAAAATTGTTTCCTGAGTAATAATCGTTAATTTAGAAAGAAAGTGGGAAATTAGAAAATACAGAATATTCGATTGAGAAAAATAAATAATATATCTTTGACCCAACCTCTGGGAACACGGAAAATTTTTTTCTAATTAAATATATCGCCATATTGAACTTGAGTACCTTCGACAATACAGTACTGAAAACAGATTGTACTGTGATTATCAGGCAATAAACTTTAAAGAGATATTTTATCTTAACATGTTAAGCCTTTGTAATGGACAATTAACACCTTTTAAAATGTACCTTAATTTTGTTGGTGTAATAAGTATGAATGCTAAAAGTCAACTCTCTCATCAAGTAAGATCCTTTGAGAACCCAACGCTTGCTAGTTAGTAGCAATAAATAATAAGCTTTTCTATCAAAAAGACAGCCTTAATTTTACTGGGTTTTGAAATTTAATGTGATATTTCTTCTGAAACAAGTACCAGTGGAGTAGATGTGTGGTACTATGTTCAGTTATGAGGTCGCTGCGTTACCCCTGTTAGACAGTTGGGGGAACAGGTAAAATGTTGATGTCAGCCCTGTCAGCTGTGTTGTGTGAGAAGTGGCAGCCCAAGCAGTTCAGTCATGGCCATTAAAAATGTTGCGCAGTGAGGTATGAGAGATGAAAGTGACTCTTGCTAATTCATTGAATGTTGCTATTAATGTGGCTTTAATAATATACAGAGGCAGAGAGAGTGAGTTTCAGCTGTGGTAGGCTGGGGAAACATAGATTGAGTTAACAACTTGGTGAAGTCATAGGAGAGGTGATTCAGAAGACTGTTAGAATTTTAGAGACCAAACAGTCAATCATTGCTTATTTATACATTCACACCATTAAAGGACTGTCAGAAAGTCAAAAATATAAGAATTATATTTCAAGTCAATGAGTATTAATGTGTGATAAAGTATATACATGGTATTTTATCTGTGTGGGGGGGGGATGTTCATATGTATATTTATTAGGATAATACGTGGAAAGAAATGGAATGTCAGAGAAAGTTCTCTCCAGCTATGTAAAAGTAGGAAGATGGTATGCCTATGCTGTTGCCCAAACACCCTATTTTTACCTCATGATTTTTAGAACATGTAAAAGATAATCCTCCTATTCTTCCATTTTAATCTTTGATTATGGGGCTGCTTTGTATCACTGCATTTTTACTTATTTACTTTCCAAATGATAACTGATATGTCTATACCTTCATAACACAACAAAATTTGAGAATCAAACTTAGATATCTATATATAATTGAAAATGAAGTCCAAACTAACGATTCTTTGACAAATAATCAGTTACTGTACAGAATTCAATCAATACTATCTTAGTATCTTGAACATTGACATATCCTAAATCACTTTCATCAGTGTAGTGAAAAGGAATAGTGTTTTATTGGGTCACAAATGGGCAACTTAAGGAACATGATTAATAAAGAACTAGAGAAAATAGAGAAGTTGACATGGCTAGGGAGTCAGAAGCAGTCTAGTTTCCAGGTTAAGAACAGGGTCTGGGCTTTGGATACATATTCTTGGGCATAGATAACAAAAGAAAAGTAAATGGGATCCCATCAAAGTGAGGAAATGAAAGCAATCTAGGCATGACTAGATAAATATATAAAGAAGAGTGGTGTGTGCGTGTGTGTGTGTGTGTGTGTGTGTGTGTGTGTGTAATGGAATATTACTCAGCAATGAAGAAGATGGATTCTTGCCATTTGCAACAATATGAATGGACTTAGAGGGTGTTATGATACTTGAAATAAGGCAGACAGAGGAACACATATCGCATTGATTTCACTTAAATGTGCAATGTAAGAAAACAAATGAGCAAGCAAAACAAAAACAGAAATAGATCCATAGACATAGAGAACAACCTGATGGTTGCCAAAGGAAAGGAGGTGAGGGATGACTTAAAAAAAAAAATCCCAACCCATTTCTAGTATATTCAACCTAAAAAAAAAGTGTCTGTGGAGCTAGACTGCCTGAGTTTGAAGCTTGTCCCCACTGCCTATACAGTATGAGAAATTTACTTACTTTTAATATATTAGTTTCTTCATGTGTAAACTGGAGATAGTAATTATAATGCCTACTTCATAAACAATTCTGAAAAGCTCTGTAGTATATTCTTTCTTTCCAAGTTTGGTGCTAAAATTCAACAGGCAGTAGAACTGTACTGGTATATAACTTATGCCTTTTTTATTTCCTGATCACAGATTTTATTACCTTTTATTTTTTTGGTGACTTAGTGTTTAATTGCACTGAGAAAATGTAAATAAGTGAACAACCGGTAGAGCTCCCACTGCCCCTCATGTGTTATGGTGAAAAAGACTGAAGGAAACATTTGTTATAATCAATGTTGCAGAAAATGGAGTTACTGTCCAAGTCTGATCATCGTAAGTCTTTTAGAAGACATTTATAAATGGAGTATCTAACTGAAATGTCTAACTAAAGAATATAAAAAATATGACTTCATAAATCTTAAAGAAATAGAAAAACTTGTTTTTGAAATTCCTCAGTGACAATGATAACCAAAAAACTAATTTTTTAAAGGGGAAGAAATTGATCCTATGATAAAATAAAACAAAAGAAAAAACAAAATTAAGATTCCAATTGTGTGTTGAGTGAGTTGACTCAACAGCCAGAAAGTGAACTTCAGCTACTAACTTGTTTAAGGGTCACAAAATAAACAAGAATATACCATAAAGAACTGATTGATAATCGAATATAAATATTCAGAATATTGGTCATGGAATTCTAGAAGCTTCATAATGTAAATTAGTTGAAAATTTGTTGTTTAAAAGTTGTTGCAGATAATAAAGCTATAGATTATGTTAACACACTTGCTAAGAAAATATCTAATGAAAGTCTGAACAAATTTACAATGTTAGTGAAACAGGTGTTAACAAGTGTTAAATTTCTAGGTGTTAGATCTCTAGAAAAATGACAGCAGAGATAAACAAGACAGAATCAAGAGGTGTTAAGGCCACTGAGCATAGGTTGACTGTTTATGGGTATGCTGATGCCACACGCATGTCCAAGATAATGTCAATAGTGACTAGGACAAAAGCCAACTTCCAAAATGTTTAAGTGGTGCCTGCAGTTTGTGTGAACACGGGCAACCAGAGATGTATTTTTGGTGGATTTGAATACTACTAACTTTCAGTATAAGATCATTTCAGGCAAGTTTAATTAGAAAAAATATATAAAATTTTATATTTCCTAAACAATGATCAGCACATATTCCTGAAATATTATGGGAAGTAATGATTTCAGAATTTACTTTTCCCTGATGTAACATATGAAATACAGTCTTGGGCACAATGAATTTTACACTCCTTAAAGCATAAGTATAAATACTTTTGGGGAGAAATAAAAGTAACAAGAGAGGGAGTTGCTTGTTCTAGTTCCAGAGAATTAGGAAATAAGGCTTCCTAAAAGATTTGAGTCTTAATGGCATTCATTTTCTAATGCTTGCAAATCTACATTTGTTGGTAACATTGATGAATTTATATTAACAATGTTTGACACACCTTTGGGTTAAAATAAATTTTGGAAATAATCCTCTACTTGAAGAATTTGATGTATTTTTGTAGCTAAGAAGAAAAAAAATACATCAAACATTTTACTTAAACCAATACTTGGTGGGCAGAAATAGTAGATCGGCCATCAGAAAGGTGGGTCATGAGTCCAGGGAGCGACAGGCACCTGCGTCAGAAGACCGCTAGTAGAATCGGTCTTAAATCATCAGAGCCCCTCTAAGACTAGAAATGCTGAGAATTTACTGGGCTCATGGAATATTTCCATTTCTTGAGAGACCTACCTATGTTTGCTTTCTCCCTTTTATCCCCAAGATCCTTAGAACAAGTCTCCATTTATAGAAGTGCTTGTTTGAGTGTATACCTTCCTCGCAAACCAAGATATCCTGATTTTTTTTACAAAAATAAACCTCACTGCACCATTCACTTGGGATAAAACGACAATTTTATATTTATTTTATTTAGGGAGTATGTATTATATTCTTGATTTGCTACATTGACTTACACTGTTGCTTATGCCCAAATGTTGTTTTCCATCATGATCAAATTTACATAATCATTGTATGACACATAAAACTTACCTCGGTCTATACCTTTGACTCCATTGATTTTGTTTCCAGGCAAGATTATAGGAAAGTTATTATTTTCACCTGGTATATTTATATAGGGAATTAGAATCAGACTAATTATATTTACATCAAGGCACTTAATTGTTTTCAAATGTTGTATCTGAAGACAGAATTAGAATTATGATAGAAAAATTTGCATAACTAATAGCCAGAGATGTATTTTTTTTTGTAGGCTGAATAATTCAACATCTTCTGTCTTCTGTGAAATATAACATTTTCTGACAAACTATTTGCACTGAGTCCTTCCCAAAAGCTAACTTGGCTTAGTTTGATAAATCATAAATTAGAAGAGGTAATCTCTTACCTTTTGCGACAGCATGGATCGACCTGGAGATTATAAAGCTAAGTAAAGTAAGCCAGTCAGAGAAAGAGAGATACTGTATGACCTCACTTATATGTGGAATCTAATGAACAAAGTAAACTGATGAACAAAATAGAAACAGAGGCATGGAAACATGAAACAGACTGACAGTTGTCAGAGGGGATGGGGGAGGGGGAACTGGATGAAAGACGGTGAAGGGATTATACGAACATATATACATAACCCGTAAACACAGGCAACAGTGTGGTGATGGCTGGGGGCAGGGGTTGCAGGGACGATGGGTAGGCAGGGACACCTGTGGTAGTGTAAACAGTGAAAATAAAGTGGAAAAAAAAGAGAGGGTAATCACTCTCAATTAGCTTATAAGTAATATTATGCAGAAATATATTGCATTTAGTATAAATACTTCATTTTATGTATTTTGGCATAATCCTCTAGCTCTACATATAAAGCTAGACTACACCATACTTTTAAAGAATTGTCTTTTTTTCTGCAAAATGAATTGTATTTAAATGTAAATTTGGTTTTATGAAGCTTAGGAAATATAATTTTTAGACGCATAGAAATTTTAAGAAGATAATGAAATGAACTGCTACAAAAAGCAGCAATAATCCTTCAAGCTTTAATTAAAGGATATAGTAGTTGTTCTGAAAATGTCATCGTTATGACAAGTTCAGAAATAAGTTAATTATAATAAAGAAAAAAAGAAAGGAAAGGCATTTCATTGTCAAATTTATGTGAAAGGAAGACATTAACTAATTTAAAGTTAGTGAGGGAAACCTGCTGGTGGAAGTTTAAAAAGATCTCTTTAGTAACATCGTTCATTATTTTATGTATTTTCCTAAAGCCTGAATTTTTATCTGAAACTTCTGTAAGATAAAATAAAATAAATAATACAACTTATTTATTAGGTTAAAAATGAGAGTGTTTTTATTGAAATAACTGCTATTTAATGTAATTGAACGAGATTTTAAAGATCATGCAGCTAGAATCCAGTTTCACTTTTTAGTTCTGTGGTAAGGACTCCTATTAACAAAATAGGTAAAATTAATCTGAAGTACATAATTTTAAACTGACTTTTTTTGCTAATGATATGAAATAAATATGTCATACATAATGCTTGGAATTTCTAAAGTGAGGGTTATATATGCCTGTTTCTTGCTTATGTGAGAAACACTTCAGGTAATCCCTGAAGAAAGTTCATAATACGAATAATTGGAACTAGTAATAAAATAGTATGGGATGTAGAGGAAACATTTTTGTGTTTTTTGTAGAGTTGGGGCTTTTTGATTAAATTTTACTGAAATCTTGGGATGCAGAGCTAAAAGCAAGATGTGGGAAATTAATTTCCAACTGTACAGAAAGTGAAAGAACACCAGACAGATTTTTCTAACTCTAGAGGTAAATGCTTACCTCTCAAGGGAAGATAAATCTGAGCCTTGGAGACACCTCTAAATTAGCAAAACTAGAGACCCTGGGTTTATGTAATACTTAGAGATAAGTATTTGTATTCCAGAAGTTTAGGGTGAGATCTCAGGATCCTTTTCATCCAGTCTCCCTCCTTTCAAGTAGGGAGGGGGAGATAACTACCTATTTTTCCAGTAGATAAGCAGATAAAGATCAATTTCCTCCAGTCCTCTCCTGTAGTCCAGACTCTGGAATTTGTGTGAGGAGATCTGACCTGGTTTTCATTGCATCACCCTATGGATAGGAATTGAGATATGGGGAACCCACTGTTATTAATTTTAAGCGAATAATGATAATCTCTCTTTGATCCAGAGCACCTGGTATGCACATTCAGGATAAAATTAATAAAGAAAAATATTAAAATTTTAACAAAGATTAGTAGAGAACAGATCAAAATAAAATACATGATAATACCTAGATCAAGGATAGAATCAGCAAGATTGATAACAATAAACTTTTGACAAGCCTTATTTTTGAACTTGTTATATATCATACAACTTTATGAGTACATCAGTATATTTATAGATGATATAAATTGTTAATATTTGCCTTATTTACCTGTACCTTAAATAGAATCATATTTATAATCTATTATAATCACCAAAGCCAATAAACTAGAATCCTATTGAAGTAATTCTATTATTAGTTCCTATAGTCGTAGTTCATATATCTGACTTGTCATTCCACCTTTATAAAGATTAATTATCATATCATTAATCTGATGATATTATTAGCTGGTAAAGACTTTGCACTATAGCAACTGCATTTAGTTACTTAAAAGAGTGGGAAATGTGTTTAGCCATTTTTTATCCATCTTTTATTATTTATTTTCATAAATAGTAGATCCAGTGTAGAGCCTACCAAAAAACAATACTCAATAAAGCAACACCTCTAATACTTGACCTTTATTACTTGGCTTCTTGCTGACTTAAAGCTTGCTGGCAGTGAAAAGAAGTGTAATTTGAAGATCTGACTCCTGTGGACTGGGGACTGGAAGAAATGTGGTTTCTGTTTTCATGAAGCCAGAAGAACCAATTTAAAATAAAATTTTAAAAAGTTCAAATAGATGTAGGTTTAAATGCTGTGAAAAAAAAAACGATTTGAGAGTGTTTTTCATTGAAATAACTGCTACTTGATGGAATTGAACAGAATTTTAAAGATCACACAGCTAGAATCCAGATTCACTTTTAAGTCCTGTGGTAAGAAATCCTATTAACAAAATAGTTAAAATTCATCTAAAGTGCATAACTTCAAAGCATTCATATTGACCACATAAACTTACTTTAGAAATGTGTCAGGTATACCTTACAGGAAGTGTTGTTTACATTGAATGAAAAACATTTAAATGCCATGAATCAATATATGCAACTCTTTACATTCACTGACAGCATTGTTTTCTGTCTTGTAGCATTTTATTATTTTTTAAGATTTTATTTATTTTTAGAGAGGGGGAAGGAGGGAGAAAGAGAGGGAGAGAAACATCAATGTGTGGTTGGCTCTCAAGCGCCCTCTACTGGGGACCTGGCCTGCAACCCAGAGATGTGCCCTGACTGGGAATCAAATCAGCGACCTTTTCATTCAGTCTGGTGCTCAATCCATTGAACCACACCAGCCAGGACTCTTGGAGCATTTTATATTATAGGGATATTAATGTATACTTTTGCATTTATCAGAATTTAAGTTACAGACAACAGCTGGCACCTTATAATTTCAATTTTTAAGATAGTGACATTATATGGCACAGGATTTAATCACTATTCCTGTAACTGAAACCTTCCACTTCTGAGCTGCCTCTTCCTGATATGAAAGATCTACAGACTCTGCATTGACTAGGGCTCCTAAAAACATTAAGATTAACAGATAGAGCCAACACACGGAGTTTCTGTGACAGATTTACAGGAGCATCTTCGAAATGATTCTATTTCCCGATGTCCTAACTTGGCACTGTAGGGAATGCATGGCTGCAACCACACCACTTCTCTGAACTTAAATTAAGATCCTGAACGTTTTGCCAAAACGTTCGCCAAAAAGTAGTGGAACTTTTTTAAAATAAAAGTCAGGTTGATACTTTTGGTTTAAAACAGTATTTTGAACAGACACATTTATGCCCTTTTCTTCATGAAAACTCATGAAAGTTAGGGAACAGGATTTTTAAGATGCCTATTTTGACAATGACAAAGAGAGTATAAAAAGGAGATAGCAACAAACATTTGGAAATTCAGAAAAAAGATGATATGTGTGATTGATTTATCATGTCCAAGAAAGTGAATCCTAACCTGTTAATGCTTAAAGTTAAATTGTGTATCCCATAGAATCTGCAAAAGGCCTTGGAATTGTTTGAACCTAGGTCCTCTGTAAGGGTTAGATAAAGGTAGGCCTAATAATAGGATTGTTTTAAGGTCTTTACAAAGCAGTTGGACCCATATTCTCCCCTTAGTTTGAAACCTGAATGTCTGCCATCTTGTATCCTGGCAGAGTTCTGAAGATTTATTATTGAGATTTACCTAAAAAGGATAAACATGTATCCAGACTAGCGGACAGAAGAATAATTGAGAGATGCATGTTACATACTGAAAATGGGAATAAAGTGAAAGTTTATATACTGAATATGGAGACCCTATGTCCTTGCTCATTTGATGTCTAGAAAACTGGAGGCTGGAAGTGGGGACACACTATCTTGCATTTGTATTTCTCCAGATTTGCCACTAAGTTCACCTCCAATTCCATGTTGTAATTTTCATGGGTGGTGACTTTTTTTGTTCATCTGTTTCTGATTCTGAAAGAGAGAACACTTTCAGCATCGGTTAACACTTACTCTACTCCTGAAACTTCTTAGCAAACCTGATTTATATACCATAGAGTAGTATTAGTGAAAGAAAATGATTGCCAACAGTGGATCTTAGAGACCCTGGAGAATACTTGGGAGAAATCTTAGAGGTCCTCAAAAGGCTTTCCTCAACCTTCACGTTGCATCTGTGGATGGCATCCTTATTAATACTTTCCATGCTGGATAGTATCTGCCCTTTGGGCTGTCAATAAAAATGGTCTTATGCCTTCTTTCTCAGAAGAAATAATCTGCAACCTGAGTGTGGATATCAGGCATTGTTGACAGTTCTCCATTCTCCTTTGGCAAATGCAGCCAATGTGAGCTTTTAGGGGATTGATAATTTAATGGGGTATTTTGCTGAGAGGGCACATTTTTGTGATCAGGATAGTGGACTGAGAGGTTAGAGTTAATATGCCCAACAATGATTCACCTAAATGCTGGTCCCCAGAAAAAGAATTAATTGACAAAGCTCCATGGAAACTGGCTGTAGTCCAATAATCCTGGTCAACCATAGGAGTAGGACCTTTTGTCCCAGGTTATGCTGCTGAAGATATATTGGCTAGTTATTGCTACTTAAATATCACCCTAAAAACTCAGTGACTTAAAACAACCCCCATTTATTATTCCTCACAAATGTATGTATTATCTTTCATTTCTTCTGATCTAGGTTGAGATGAACTGATCTTGGCCTTGTTCTTTCGCATATTTGCTGGCTGTTGGCTTGTCTAGGATGACCTCAAGGGTTTTCTAAATATCACTCATATACCTACAGCAAGTTTGCTTGTTCTTATGGTGATGGCAGAGGTCAAGAGAGGGCATGCACCACTGTGTGAAATAGCTAATGGAAATGCACATGTGTTTTTCAGTTCTCTGACTGTAATACATTTCCCAACAGCTTACTTGTCGAAGTAAGTCACAGGCTGACCTCAGAGTCAGAAAGGGAAGGCACTAGGATTTTACAGACAAAGGACCCACTATGGAGAGAACATTAATTTATGCCATTAATGCAGTCATTCTACCATAGTCTATCTGCTGTTCAGAATTATTTATGTACCTCCCAAATGCAAAATATATTCATCCCCTTCAAAGATCCTATAAAATCTCACCCAATTACAGTATCAGGCTAAGAGTCCAGTATTTTATATTGTACTCTAAGTTTGTGTTCTTAATCTAGAGACATATGAACAAGTTCATTAACATCACGTATACCCAACCTATAGGTTACAATGGGGCAGTATAATCACAAAGGATATGTCCATTCGAAAAAGGGAAGAATGAAGACACATAGCAGACATTTGTCTATAGTGATTCTGAACTCTAGTTGGGCAAATGCTGCTAGGTCTTCCTACTTTGGGGTGAGGGACTTCCTTGATTAGACCCAGTTCTGTTATTTGGACCGGCTTAACAGTCCATTTTTTTACACAGCTTTTTGCTTCACCTTCTGGGATGCACTTTGTTTTCCGTGCCACCCTGACCACTTTTGAATTGGACATCACAGTGCTTTATGATGTTTTCTTGGCCTTTCATACCATTAGAAAGTCAGTGCCCATTTAGAAATGGAGCAGGTGAGCTATTAAATGTAGAATCTATCTCTCTGAGATTGCACAGCGTCAGTGTGATATTTTTATAGTTTTAAAAAGATATAGTAAAATATACTGTTGTTGCCTATTATACATAACTATGATTCTGCTAAAAATTTTCACCATGTTGGTTTGTTAATTTTAACATATTGTATCTGAAGAAGTTTCATAGACGAAAGAGCAAAACATTGCCACAGGTGGTTGTGTTACCATCGTAACAGTCTTCCACCAATATTGTTTCACATATTGGTATTCTTTAACCCCTAGCTATTGTCCTTCTAGTTTTGAGAGAGGGAAACTGAGACTAATATGAAGTACTAATAGTAAACCATTTTTCACTGATATTAGTTGTATCTTTTTTGTTATATTATATATTCTTTACTTTATGGCCAAGGAACTTTTAAACCAACTATTTTAAATATCCTTGAAAGGAAGACAATGGTTCATAGACCTTCAGTGTTTCCTAAAGGATTAATTTAGTGAATAACAGGGAGTAAAAAGGGGTCTATTAGGTACACAATAAATGTTTTTAATTTCAAGAGAACATGGTTTAAAATTATTTTTCCATTTTAATCATATCATATTTCACACTAAAATAAATTTTATGGCAGTTTAATGCACTTTAATGTACTTACTACAAAAGACACCAATTTTTAAATTTTTTTCTATTTTGACAATATTATGTATCCTAAGTGATATTCCCCATGTTCATTCTATTATTTTAACATCTCCTTTCCTTATGCTTTTTGGGTTATAGAACCCAATGACTTACCCCTCTGGGATGATTAGATGACATAATAGTACTTAAGTTTCTTTGAGAAGGGTTGTCCTCCATATATTCTGCAATTATTATTTTAATAATATTTGTTGATTTAAACTAATATAACCTAATTGCTCCCCAAATCTCAGTGAAGAAAATTATTTGAGGAAATTTACATGTTAATGAGCTACTGCACCAGAGCAATAAATACCAATAAGATTAACTATTATATTTATTCTAAAGTTCCAAATAGAGGGAAAAGTACATAAACGTTAATAGCATTGGTAGCAATATAATCTCCTGTTATCTCTACAAGAAAAATACATAAATTAAGAGGTAGGGGAATAGGAAAAGGAAATAATTAAAAAAACAGATTATATAAAAATTATCATTGCTATGCCAGGTCTTTGCTTTAAGACTTTTAAGTGGAAGAAAGAGCTCTCTTCCTTTTCCTTCCTTCCCTCCTTCCCTTCCTCCCTTCCCTCCTTCCTATCTATAATATGCAATGATAAATAGCCATGTCATTTTTTACATGTAAACATGATGACATTTTTTCATTGTTCTATTGCAGTTGTCCTAATTTTCCTCCTTTGCCTTTCTCCACCTAGCCCACTCCCAACTCCCACAGTCAATCCCTACACCATTGTCCATGTCCATGGGTCATTCATACATGTTCTTTGACTAATTCCTTCACCTTTTTTTTAATCAGTTCCCACCTGCCCCCTCCCCTCTTATAGCCATCAGTCTATTACATGATTACATGCTCTGGTTCTATTTTGTTCATTACTATACTTTGTTCATTAGATTCCTCTTATAAGTGAGATCATATGGTATTTGTCTTTCACTGACTGGCTTATTTCCCTTAGCATAACAGTCTCCAGTTTCAACCACCCTGTTGCAAAGTGTAGGAATTCCTTCTTTCTTTCTGGGGCTAGTATTCCATTGTGTAAATGTACCACAGTTTTTTGATCCACTTATCTATTGATGGACACTTAGGCTGTTTCCAGCTCTTGGTTATTGTAAACAGCACTGCTGTAAACATTGGAGTGTGTAAGGTCTTTTGAATTGGTGTTTCTGGATTCTTAGGGTATAATCCCAGCAGCGGAATTGCTGGGTCAAAAGGCAGTTCCATTTTTAGTTTTTTGAGGAAATTCCAAATTGTTTTCCACAGTGTCTGTACCAGTCTACATTCCCACCAACAGGGTACTAGGGTTTCCTTTTCTCCACGTCCTCACCAGCACTTGTTGTTTGTTGACTTATTAATAATGGCCATTCTGATGGGTGTGAGGTGATATCTTATTGTGGTTTTAATTTACATCTCCCTGATGGCTAATGATATTAAGCATTTTTTCATATGTCTATGGACCATCTGACACTTAAAGAAGTGTCTATTCAGGAGAAGTGTCATTTTTTAATTGGATTGTTTGTCTTACTTGTTTTGAGTTATATGACTTCTTTATACATTTTGGAGAATAAACCCTTGTCCAACTTATCATTGGCAAATATGTCCTCCCATACAGTTGGTTCCCTTTTCACTTTGGTGATGTTTTCTTTAGCCGTGCAGAAACTTTTTAATTTGATATAATCCCATTTGTTTATTTTTCCCCTTACTTCCCTTGCCCTAGGAGATACATTGGCAAAAATATTGCTACATGGGATATCTGAAATTTTATTACCTATGTTTTTCATTAGGACTTTCATGGTATCATAATTTATATTTAAGTCTTTTATACATTTTGAGTTATTCTGGTTTATGATATAAATTGGTGGCCTAGTTTCATTTTTTTTTGCAAGTACCAGTCCAGTTCTCCAAACACCATTTATTGAAGAGACTGTTTTTACTTCATTGTATGCTCGTGCCCCCTTTGTCAAATATTAATTGACCATAGAGACATGAGTTTATTTCTGAGCTTTCTGTTCTGTTCCATTGATATATGTGTCTGTTCTTATGCCAGTACCAGACTGTTTTTAATATAGTTGGCTTGTAGTATAGTTTGATATCAGGTATTATGATCCCTCCAAATTTGTTCTTCTTTCTCAAGATTGCTGTGGCCTTTCAGGGTCTTTTTGGTTCCATAAAAATTTTTGAGTATTTGTTCTAGATTAGTGAAATATACCATTGGTATTTTAATAGGAATTGGATTGAATCTATAGATTGCTTTAGGTAGTATGGGCATTTTAATGATGTTAATTCTTCCAATCTATGATCATGGTATATGCTTACACTTATTTGTATTGTCCTCAATTTCTTTCTTCAGTGTTTTATGTTTTCTGAGTACATGTCTTTTAACCCCTTGGTTAAATTTATTCCTAGGTTTTACTTTTCTTGTTGCTATAGTAAATGGGATTTTTCCCCCTTTCTCATAGTTCCTTATTTGTGTACAAAAATGCCATAGATTTCTGAATATTGACTTTGTATTCTGCTATTTTGCCAAATTCATTTATTGGTGGAGACCATAGGGTTTTCTATGTACACTATCATGTCATCTGCAAATAACGACAGTTTTACATTCTCCTTCCTAAAGTGGATGCCTTTTATTCCTTCTTCTTCTCTGATCACCATGGCTAGAACTTCCAGTACTATGTTGAATAAGAGTGGTGAAAGTGGGCACCCTTTTCTTGTACCTGATCTTAAGGGAAAAGCTTTTTGTTTTTGCCCATTGGGTATGATGTTGGCAGTAGGTTTCTTGTATACGGCCTTTATTATGTTGAGGAATGTTTCCTCTATTCTTACTTTGCTTAGTGTTTTTATCATGAATTGGTGCTGGATTTTATCAAATGCTTTTTCAACATTTATTGGTATGATCATGTGTTTTGCGTCTTCATTTTTTTAATGTGGTATATTATATTTATTGATTTGAAAATATTGTACCACCCTTGTATCCCTGAGATAAATCCTACTCGATCATGCTGTATGATCTTTTTAAGGTATTGCTGGATCTGGATTGCCAATATTTTGTTGAGGATTTTAGGATCTATGTTCATCAATAATATTGGTCTTTAGTTTTCTTTTCTTTGTTGTGTCTTTACCTGGTTTTGGAACTAGGATCATGCTGACCTCATAAATAGAGTTTGAGAGTCTTCCCTCTTCTTGAATTTTTGGGAACTGCTTAAGAAGGATGGGAGTCAGTTCTTCTTTGAATGCATGGTAAAATTCACCTGTGAATCCAACTGGTGCAGGGCTTTTGTATGCCAGCAATTTTTTAATTACTGCTTGGTTTTTGCTAGTTGTAATAGGTCTATTCAGGCTTTCTGCTTCTTCTTGATTCAGTTTTGAAAGATTGTATGTTTCTAGAAATTTGTCCATTTTTCCCAGGTTGACCAATTTCTTGGCATATAGTAGTTCATAATAATTTCTTACAGTCCTTTGTATTTCTGTGGTATTGGTTGTTACTTCCACTTTGTTTCTGATTTTATCTATTTGGGTCCTCTCTTTTTTTCCCCCATGAATATGGTTAAAGGTTTGTCAATTTTGCTTACCTTTTCAAAGAACCAGCTCCTGGTTTCACTGATCCTTTGAATTGTTTTTTCTTTATGTCCTTTAATTCTGCTCTGTTTTTTATTATTTCCCTCCTTCTACTCACTCTGGGCTTTGTTTGTTGTTGTTCTTCTAGTTCTTTGAGATGTAGGATTAGGTTGTTTGTTTGAGATTTTTCTATCTTCTTGAAGTAGGCCTGTATTGCTATAACCTTCCCTCTCAGGTCTACCTTCGCTGTGTCCTGTAGGTTTTGGGTTTTGTGTTCAATTTCTTTTGTTTCCAGGTACTTTTTGAATTCTTTCTTGATCTCACTGTTAACCCATTCATTGTTTAATAACATGTTATTCAGTGTCCATGTATTTGAATGTTTTTTGTCTTTTCTTTGAGGTTGGTTTCTAGTTTCAAGTCATCATGATACAAGAAGATGCTTGATATGATTTTAATTTTCTTGAATTTGTTGAGGCTTGTTTTATGTCCTACCATATGGTCTCTTTGAAAATGATACATGTGCTTTTGGAAAGAATGCATATTTTGCTTCTTTGGGGTGAAATGCTCTGAAAATATCAATTAAGTCCATTAGATCTGGGGCGTCGTTAAGTGCCACAATATCCTTGTTGATATTTTTTTGTTTCGATGTTCTATCCATTGCTGACAGTGTGGTGTTAAAATCCCCTACAATGACTGTGCTGCTGTCTATCTCCTTCTTAAAGTCTTCCAAGATTTTCCTTATATGTTTAGGTGATCCTATATTGGACAACTCCCTTAAGTATTATGTAGTAACCTTCTTTGTCTTGTTGTGGTCTTTGTTTTGAAGTCTATTTTGTTTGATATAAGTATTACTACTGAAGCTTTTTTTCATGTCCACTTACTTGGAATATATTTTTCCATCCCTTCACTTTGAGCCTGTGTAGATCTTTTGTTCTGAGGTGGGTCTCTTGTAGACAACATATATGTAAGTCATGCTTTCTTATCTATTCAGCTACTCTCTGTCTTTTGATTGGAACACTTAATTCATTTTCATTTAATGTTATTATTAATAGATACTTATTCATTGCCATTTTAAACATGGTAAAATTGATTTGAATATGCCATGAGAAGAGCTACCCAAGTTACCTTTCTTAGTTTCTATTGTAATTGTTGGAAAGAGAAACTAGAATATGTAACAAAACAGAATTTTCATTTAACCAGAGTAGTAACACTTCTCAGGCATTAGTTTAGTACCTTGCTCTTGGTAATCTCTGACAAATCACTTTTAATGAGAAAGTAGTTATTTCAGAAAATGACAAAAGGGTTTTCATATTTATAGCATTTTAATATTTTTCAAATGTAGTAACAAATGGAAAGTGTGAATAGGAATTAAATAGAGAAAGGTCCTAAACTTAGGTAATCCATTAACAAATCATATACATTCTCTTGGCCTCAAATTTTTTATGTGTAACACAAAAGGATGAAACTAGAGGACCTTCAAAGTGTTTTTAGCAGTATGTCTTTTAAAAAACATATTTCAAAAGCTGAAAATTTATTTATCATTATGATTTTATCGCAATTATTTTTGTATGATTCATTGTATAATTATGGAATTCCAGTTCTATGCTAGGCATTGTGTCAAACCCTATGATAGAAAAATGAAGAAGGCAAACTTTTCCTCAAGAATTGATTACCTAGTTGGAGAGATAACAGTATAAATTTATTACTGCAGCAACATTACATAAGTATTACGATTGAAGATGCACAAATGAGTGGTTCTATTTTTCCTGGATGTCTTAGTCTGTTTGGGCTCCTATTAAAAAAAATACCATACACGAGGTGGCTTATAAATAACAGAAATTTATTTATCACAGTTCTGCTGCCTGAAAAGTCTAAGACCAAGGTGCCCATATATACACTGTCTGGTGAGGACCTGCTTCCTGGTTCAGGGCGTTTCTGCTCTACCCCACATGGCTGAATGTGAGAGGGAGCTCTCCGGGGTCTCCTTTTTAAGGTGCTCATTCTATTCATGAAACTTCTGTCCTCATGACCTAATCACCTCTCAAAGGCTCCCACCTCCAAATATCATCACATTGGATGTTAATATTTAACAAGTTAGTTTTTTAGGGAGTAGGGACACAAACACTCAGCCTATTGCAGTGAAGAAAATAGTAGATGGAGAGTCAAGAACCAATTTGTAGAAGAGATATTGAGTGTTCTGAGTCCTGAAAGCTGGTAGTTTTTGCTGATGGACATGTTAGTAAATGAATTTCAAGATTTAAGAAGCACAACATGAGAGGGCAAGTATGTGCAAAGTCCTGTTATCATTGTGATAGGGGAACTGCAAAACTTTTATTCACCCATTTTTTTCTTTCACTAAACTAATACTTCTAGGGTTTCTCAAGAAAACACAACTCTAACAAGGTAATCAGGACAGTTGCTGGAGGATATTGCTTGTCGCATTAATAAAATTATATTTTAAGTAATAAGGAGCCTTTTTTTTTGGCTTGGGAATAACACTAGACTGAATGAGAGAATTAAATAAACCAGTTGGGAAAGGGGAACTGACACATTTTTTCTCCTTATTCTCAGAGCTGTTTTGCATACTTTATTTTTCCTTAATCAATTATTTTCTTTCAGGACCTCTTTTTAAAAAAATATGTTTCTGTGAAAAACTGTTTTATCTTTGAAATGGGATGTTACCTTCTCAGCTCCTGTACTGCCACTAATGGTTATTTCTTAACTGAGGTCGTTGGCCTGAGAACATGCGTGTCTCAGCACTGACTGACCCATGACGGTAACTGGTGAGCAGTGAAGTAGCGGCAAGTGTGTGTTCAACCAGTCCTGCTTTTTAAGTAATCAAGTTATAATTGATGTATAATATTATATTAAAGGGGTACAATCCAATGATTTGATATTTATAAATATTAAGAAATGATCACCACAAGTTTAATTAACATCAGTCACCATACATAAGTAGGAATTTTTTTCTTGTGATGAGAACTTTTAAGATCTACTCTCTTAGCAACTTTCAAATAATCAATTCGGTATTATTAACTGTAGCCACCATGTTGCACACTACATCACCATGAATTATTTACTTTATAACTGGAAGTTTGTAGCTTTTGACTTTCTATACCCATTTTTCCCACCCCAAGCCCCCATCTCTGGCAAACACCAATCTGTTTCCTGTATCTATGAGATAGGGCAGCTCTACTCAGGGGGTGAGGAAAGTCTCCAACGTGTGGTCATATATCCTCCTGAGTCTCCCACTGTGACCAAGAAAATGATGTCTGTGGAAAAGAAGGAATGTGTATGTAGGTACTCTGAAAGAAGTACAGAAATAAATGAAACTTCCTCTTTTTGATGAGGTACTGAAGCTAAATATCACTCAGACAATTATTACTGTGCTTCCTACTTGTATTTGGATTAATAGGACAATATAAAGAAAATTTTAAAAAATTACCAAAATGTCAGAGGAAAACCATCTTATCACGGCTGAGCTAAAAGAAAATGTCATCTAAATGTGCAGAGCAATGATATTCTTGATGATCAAAATTATTGGTGAAGCTGAAGCTGAAAAGTAGCCATGTTTAACTACACTCCTTAGTGACTCTGTAACTGGTAAGTCCTGATGACATGTGAAAAGTGAAGCACAATTTAAAGCTTCAACAGATATTAGTTCAAATTTAGAAATTATATGTTGAGAGCAATGCAATAGAAATTCTAGTATAAATCAGGCAAGTGGGAATTTTGTGTTTTGTATAGCTCGTTGTTTAGAAATGATTTTGCAGGATTTTTCTCCTTCAGACACGGTTACTGAGTAGCTGTTTGGAAGCGTAATTGAATTTGAGCCTCATCTAAATAGTCAAAAAGGCTCTTGCAGGAAATCAGAATCCCAGGAGTGTCATGAGAATACAAGCTTAAAAATGAGAACAGTGCCTCCAGAATTATTTGAGCACTGTAATATCTTCTAATGCATTTTATAAGTACATATAGGCCAGTCTTCTCATGACAGATAGCTAAAACATTTTAAAAATCTGAGGCAACCTCTTTGAGGGTGCCCACTGTTTGAATAAAAGGTCTACTCCCATGACTTCCTTATTAATTTTTCATTCTGACTAATACATATGATTTGCTAGACTAAACTCTTCATCTGAGAAGCACCACGGTATCCATTGTGGTGGACACAGTAGCTCTCCTTCATGTCATCCAGGCCAGTTATAAATAAACTCTAAATATTCCTGTTTTTTCTCTTTGAACTGTTGTATGTTTGTCATTGATGAATTTAGTTCTATGATTTTGCTAAAATGCTGCACACTGTTGTCAATGTTTTTTTATAGAGTTGATGTATTTAGTTTCAAACCTGAACTATAGCATAAGAATTATTTAATTAAAGAAGCTATTAAGTGTTAGAGAGTCTAGATCCCTCTTCTTCACCGGGTTGCATGGACATAAAGCCCCTTCTTGTACCTTGAATTAAAATTCCAAAGAAAACTACCTTGGCAGATATATGTGTTGTCTGAGGCCAAAGTTCAACGACTTGTTTAGAATACACTTCTAATTAATCTCAGCCTTAGGAGTGTAACTCTTAAAATGTGATTTCACCATTGACACCCTCTCTAATACCAGTTGGCCTCCAAAAAGTTAAATACCAATTGTCTTAATCTCTAAATATTTGGTTCAGAAGACCCCTTTTACAGTGCTATGCCTTCATAGATGTTGCATCAAACTTTTAAGTACATTTGTTCTGTTGTTTAAGGTCTTTCACTGTATGGTGGTTCCATGAGTTTTTGATCAATTTGAATGTTCTACTCTGATCACCATAGTTTCATGTTTCTTAAGTCAGTGTGAACTTTGGGGTGGGCATCCAATAACATATAATCAGATATATATAAGTGAAAACTTCTTTCACAACATGTATTACATACTTAAACACTGTATATTTCATATTAAAACATATCTAAGAAAAATAATTAATCCAGAAAAATGTGCATCTTTAGTGTGAATTAGTTTTTAAAGTTTCAGATTCTGCTTATTTTTTATATGATAGGTTTCTGAAGTTGAATTTAAATGTATAGTATTGCAGATTTGCATGGGACCTTCTCTTCTAAGATGCAAACTGTTCCTTGATCTTTCTCTTTTTTAGTTCATTTTAAAAGACTAGCATTTGTCTCTACACTTTTAAACACTATAGAAATTCTTCAGATTTTTTAGAAAATTTTGATCACTGGGTGTACTCTATACAGAAACAGGAGACACAAAAATAATACCAGACTTTCCTTATTATTTTTTTCTTCTCACCATTTAAAAGAACCCCTATATGCTTCTGAGGAATCAGGCACCTTAACTCTATGAGGCAGCATACAATACTTGTTCGGTCAATGTTGAGTTGCTTAATTTGTGTGGGCTAGAACAAAAATTTCCAAATAGCTGGAATTTGGTCCTTGTATTCTTTTGACCCAGGATTTTAATCTATTTTAATCTATTCAATTTGTATTGGATTTCAAGTAATTCTTAATAGCGAGAATGAAGATAAAACAGCACAAATGGGCAATTTACATATTAAAATATATTTTAAGAAGTGCCTGATGAAAATCTTTTACCATGTAATTAAAGTTTTGTATCTTCTAGCAGCTGAAAGCAATAGCTGCATTAAAATATTTGATCTCTTCTATTAAACAACTGTTGTTTAATGTACTGAACATGCTTAATCTAAAGAAATATGTTGACTTAGATACTGTGAGTTAAAAAAAAAATACAAGGTACTAATCTTATTTCCATTGCAAATTCCAATATGCATGGAATTAAGAAGCAGAGATTACTTGGAGGCAGGTGGACTTCTCCTTGAATACTCTCTTTCTGTAGCTGTGTAATTAGGTTGCTCCAAAGCCAAATAGTTACCCTCAGGGGTGCAGATCATGGGTCTGCAACAGCAATGACAGGGTAGCACATCTTCATGTCAGCCAATGAGGGAAAAAAGTGAGTTAGAGCTCTATGTTCAGGATGCTGGATTTAAGCCAATGGCCACACAAATTTTATAAACCAGATAAATCCCACCTGCATTGGCACAGACTAAATTCTTTTAACTATAGAAGGTTATGGCTGGGAGGGATTAAGGAAAGAAAATAATCAGCTACCAAGCCTGGGTTTCATTAGCCAGGTGTTACAGTTAAGTGCATCACACACTGATTCTCATTTAATTTTCATAACCATTTATGAGATAGGTACTACTGTCATTTTCATCGTACAGCTGAAGAAACAAAGATTTCAAAGGGCAAATAATTTCCTCAAGGTTATTAGCGAAGCCAGAGGTTGAATTAAAGTTGGACTGCATAGTATATTCTGCTAATAATTTTGATATGCCTTCATTTTAGGGAACCGCATTTCATAATTTCAGTGAATTTCTTAAGATTCCACAGCTCACTGGTAAGATGGGTCTTGCATCCTCGTTAAGTGGAAGTAAAATCAGAGATTCATGACAAGAGTACTCTTTTTTAAGGTGGTCAGGTAATATTTAAATGAATGAGAACAGGGCCAGAGTTCACTCCAGTTTGTGGAGCTGGGCCAGCGTCCAGCTCCTCAACAATCCATTCCTTTGGTGGAAATACTTACAGGATGTTCTCATGACAAAGACTCAGAGACTGTGCCAATGCAGCTTAATGTACCTATGCTACCTGCAGGTGGTGCCCTCCGCCTTCATGAAAGGTCACAATGTAGGTGAAATCTGAAAAACAAAACAACAAACACCCCCACAAAAAACAAAAACAAAACTCACAGAAAAAGAAATCAGATTTGTAGTTGCCAGAGCCAGAATTGGGGCGTATTGGGTGAAGGTGGTCAAAATGTACAAACTTTCAATGATCAGTAAGCAATTAATTGAATGTAATATATAGCATGATGAGTATAATTAGTAATACTATATTGCATATTCACAAGTTTGCTGAGAGAATAGATCTCAAAAGTTCTGATTGATGGAAGGAAAAAAAATGTTTTTATCTATGTGAGGTGATGTTAACTAGATTTATTGTGGTAATCATTTCACAATAGACACATTATCAAATCATATGCTGTATGCTTTAAATATATGCAATAATATATGGCAATTATATCTCAGTACGAATTGAAAGGAAAAAAAAAAGCTCACCTCTGACCTTGGGCAAAAAGTATGAAGTGTAA
The DNA here is from genome assembly GCA_004026545.1 of Mormoops blainvillei. NCBI lineage: Eukaryota > Metazoa > Chordata > Mammalia > Chiroptera > Mormoopidae > Mormoops > Mormoops blainvillei. The sequence goes on from PVJD01004954.1 coordinate 50,710, forward strand.
AGCATAAAGTTTAAAGCCACTACTAACCACATTTCAATCTTCTGTCTTTTCTTATTTCACTTAATCTCTTAAGTACCTCTTTCCGGTTTTTTTTCTTCTAAAAAAATAAGATACTAACAAGAAGAAAACTATTTGGGATAAGGTTTTGTGGTTATCAAGTGCTTATATATTCTTTTAAAAATATTCTTCATAGCTTTTGATCTTAACACTAGCCATTTGAGATAATTTTATCTCCACTACCCTAAAATGAGTAAAGACAAGTCATGACTATTAAAGTGCCCACATGCCTGTAGTGACAGAGGCAGAATTTGAACTCAAACCTCTGACACAAAAACCAGTTTGCTTACCACACTTCTGGGTAGGATGACCGCATAGCCTGTTTTGCTTGGGGCAATCATCATTTCTGCCTGTTGCCTTGCATAGTTATTATTAGTGCCCCTTTTCATTTTCAAAGTGTCCAAGTTTGAATGATAAAGTCACATTGGTGACACTAATGATGTCAGCCAAAAGTTTCTCTCCTCCAGGGATATCAAATTATAAGCTCTTATCTCTAGTTTGGTGAAACTTCCTTTCCGTAAAGAAATCTCGGGCATCACAAATAAGTGAGGGATGCTGTGTTTTGTCTTGTTTTGTTTTCTGAAGGAGCATTTCCATGACCCCCGAAGCTGAAGATAGAGAAAGTAACACCTTTTGCGCTTTCTGAACTCCTCCGGGGCCGTGAACCTGCTTCGTGCTGCTGTGATTCAAGTGTACTTTTGCTACTTCGGTTACTCAGGATCCTAGCTGTTTAAGAAACAAAACCTTCATTCAAACATGTTCAAACCAACAAAGGATAGAATTGTTCACATAACTGTGAGATTCAAGGGAAGTGACTTTGGTCACACAGCTTGTCTCTTTCTGTCCCTCTGACTCGCCTTCCCCATCTTTTGCCTAAGCTTTTCCTGATATGATCTTCATTTCTCAGAAAGGACCCTTCATTGTGGGGGTAAAGAAAGTCACCGGCGACTCCAGCACTGCCTTTAACCTTTGATGTCAGCTTAAAAACTGAGGCTGATTCTCATTGGACTGACTTGAGTTCAATGCTTTTTCTTGAACCAATCATTATAGTACAAAGTCTAGAATATTTTGATTAGATAAATGTGGCATCATGTGCCCATCCCTGGTGCTTTATAGCAGGAACAGTCACAGCCCGGGAACGGAGATAGAGGTCGCAGAGGAGAGCTTCTTTCCAAGAAGATAAAAATAAAGAACTGGCAGTGAATGGTGGACAAAACAATAACATAAACCAAAACAAACACAAGCTGTTTACTATTGTGCTGATTTGCTTAATTGAAAAAAAACAACAACACCACCAAAACACGAAATGAGTGAGATAGAGTTGGTAACCAGAAGGATGTTATTTTTCTACAAGTGATGTGTACAGGCTCTCTCCTGGTCAGCTCTACTTGGGAAACAGAGTTCCTAGTGCTTCCTCTAATTTATGGAATACTTCAGGCCTTTTGTTCTAAAGATCGAGTTTGTGCATGTGGATTAGTCTCCTATTGCTGCTGAAACAAATGATCACAAATTCAGTAGCTTCAAACAACACAAACTCGCTTTACAGCTCAGAAAGTCAGAAATGCAAAGCTAGATTTATGGGGCTGCCATTAAGAGTCAGCCAGGTTGGGCTCCTTCCGAAGCTGTTTCCTTGTCTTCTCCAGACCCTAGAGGTTGCCTCCCTTTCTCTACTCACTGCTTCTTTCTTCATCTTCAAAATGTATTGCTTCAACCTCTGCTTCTATCCTAATATCTCTCCTGACTTTCACCCACTTGCCTTCTCCTTATAAGGACCCTTGTGATGACATTGGGACTCTGGATTACCTGGATAATTCAGGACATTTCCCCCCTTTCAAGATCCTCAACCTAATCACATGTTCTAAGACTTTTTTACCATCTAGGTAAGGTAACCGATTCATAGGTTCAATGGGTTAATTCGTGGATATCTTTAGGGGAACCATTGTTCCGTCTACTATGTATACTTCTCTGATTTTCAGCAGTTTTGGCCTTCTTACTTCTGGATCTAGGCACCAAAGCTTTGGTAAGTCAACGCTCTGCGTTTTACTTAGGTGGGCCAGCTCTACCAAGGGTTGACACAAGCAATGGAGGGTAAATGCATAAACAAAAACTTAAAGATCATGGCTTCGTCCTATAGCTTTAAGTTTCCTGCCTCACCCTGTGTTGCCCTACCCTGTAGTGACCCCCACACTAGGTCCTGCCACCTTGCACCAGTCACAGTAAGTAGTATATATAGGTTGAGCTGAAAGATGCTTAGAGTCTTGAATGTACTGACAATGCAAAAGAGTTTGAGAGGAGAATTCGTTTTCCTACAGCCAATGTTAGATTTGAAGGAAACATATGACAGCACCAAGATTTCTGTTGCTTACTTGAGTGCTAAGGAAATTCATAATACAGGCTGTGATAGATGAATGACATATAATCTTATAATGACATACAACTCATTATTCTTATGCAAATTCATATATAAGAAACACTTATTGGGTGCCTATGACATGCTAGTCACTAGATTACTTATGGCATTGTACAGTACCCCTGGTCCCACAGCAAAGTTTTTCTTTATCTTGGCTGAGACACCTGTAGAGAGAAAACCAGTTAATATATGGCAGGTGTTCTTAATCATTAGGTGGACAATGAAATCACTCAAGGAACTTTACAAACATACATATGCTCACAGACTCGTAAGGTTTGGAGGAGGACTTGAACAATATGTACTTTAAAAATTCTTCTCAGGGCTCTGGCTAGATGGCTCCATTGGTTGGAGTATCATCCCATACACCAAAAAGTTGTGGGTTCGATTCCTGGTCAGGGCACATATCTAGGTTGTGAGTTCGATTCCTGGTTGAGATGTGTATGGGAGGCAACCGATTAATGTGTGTGTGTCTCTCTCTCTACCCCCACCCCTCCCCTTTCATCTCTTTCTAAAATCAATAAACATATCCTCAGAGAAAATTAAAAAATAATAATAAAAATAAAAATTCTTCTCAGGTGATTGACACATACAACCCTGATTATAAGTGGACATTTTGTCTGCAAGAACTTTTGGTCTTTTTCCAATCCCACAATCCATCACTGTGAGCATAAGAGGAAAAATAAAGAGCAACCTGGATAATAATGCAACCAGAGTCAAGGTGCTTTCAGTTATTTCAGTTCTTTGGGGTATGGACGGACTCTACAGCATTTATGAATCTTGGCTCTGTTGGGTTAAAATACTCAGGAACATGCAAATGGAGAAGAGTAGCTAATGCTTTTTCTTATAATGAAATAAATCCAGAGTTTATTTCTGATGCAGTTTCAAGTGTTGCAGCTTATTTCTTAATTGCTTTTATGGTTATGGCTGTGTGTATGTCAGGCAGATAACCATTGTGAAAAGTTATTAAGAAACAACTCTAGGGATGTCACAATAACCTTTTATTAGCATTGAAATATTCTCCTCTACCTCCTCCTTTCCTTTTCTTTTTATTTAAAAGTAAAAAAACTTGAGACATGTTTAGGCAGAAAGGGAATTTATTGAGTCATATAAGTTGAAAAGATAGAAGTGGTACAGCCTATAAGCACCATGAGATTTAGGATTCAAAAATGCTTCCTTCTTTCTCTCCCTTCTCACTATATGTAAGTCTCTGTGCAGTAAAGAATTTGGCCTTGCCGGAGTAAAGTTCTGGCCTTTGCCTTTGGTTTCAGGGAAGCAATATCTGGGTTCTTGGAATGTCATGTCTGGTAGGAATCTCTTTGCTTGCCTGGGGGCCTTGGGTCATATGGGTGGTCTTAACAATGTGATTTATTGGGACTGGCCACACCCATATAGTTTTAGGGATGGGTGTGGCCATGTCAGGACAGTCAACAATGGGAGTTAGAGTGGGGGTCTTTTAGGTAATGAGATATCGGTTTATTTGGACACTGAAATCAGCTGCAAACACAAACAATCATGCATACATAATGGAGCACCAATGAAAACTTGGAATACTGAAGCTTAGGTGAAGCTCCCTGGTTGGCAGTACTCCATGCATATTGCCACACATTAGTGCCAGGAGAGTAATGCATCCTGATTCCATGGAGAGAAGACAACAGAAATACTACATTTGTAACCTTCGTGTACTCTGTCCCTAAGCACTTCCACCCTTGGCTGATGTTAAGATGCACCCTTTTTCTGGAATAAACTATACCTGTGAAAATAATAACTATCAGTGAGTTCAGTGAGTCCTGAAACATGAGGGTGTTTTGGGAAAACCTCTAGAAGTTGCAGATGGTGTCAGAAGCGAGGGTTGTCTTGTGGGGGACTGTGTGCCCTCTAACTTGGGGCAGTTGGCATCTCTGAGATCCCTAAATTCTTCACAGCCTTTATCTCCACTAATTCAGACAGGCTATTCCTATCTGGAGCATATGGAAGAAAGGAAATGGGGGCAGACAGGCCCAGGCTAACCTTATTACAGTTAGGTAGTAACAAAGCAAAGAAAAAATATCTTTCTCTAATTCAGTATATAAAAATACGGAGTAAGTGGTCTGAATAGCCTTGCTTAAGATATCAGGCCAAATTCTGCAATAATTACCATGGCTAATGTGTATGATAATACGATTAGAAGTCCCAACAGAATGGCATGGGTGTGGGTGGTAGGGGAGAATCGATCCCGCAAAGAAATTAGTGAGTATGTGTGTGTGTTGGAGAACACAGGGGTGGCATTTGGAAATGGTTTTGAAGTTGTCTGGCTAGAAAAAGGAGATTGGGTGGAATAGAATAGCCTGTGTCATTGTCATGTTTCCTGAGCACTGAAGCTCAAGTAAAGTATCAATTCTCATAGTAGTCTCCCCATACAAAGTTAGGTTTCCGCAAAGTTTAGCAAAATTAGGTTTTTCTAATCTATGAGACCATGTCTCTGAGTATCCAGAGAATTCACAGGAAAATATTGGCTTAATTATGAACACACACTTAGTGACAATAGAATATAGTAGTCTAATGCTTTGTTCAGTCATGTTAACAGTCTATCTGTCTCAGGGGTTTATTTTTATTACAGTTTTTAATCCACCACCAGAATAGTACAAAGATATTGTTTCTTTATGATGGTGAAAATTATGGTGTAATTTGATTGTCGTGCAACAGAAATGGAAAACCCTAAGAACTTGAAGTGCTCTCTTCTTCCTATTCTCTTTTTCCTCTTTGCCTCCTTTCTCTTCTCCATCATTTTATTCTACCCTTTTTAATAAGTATTAAGAAATTAGAAATTTCATGATCAATCAAAATAACAGTTTATTTCAAATAGCTGGTAAAGCAAAAGCCTCTTTCATAAATTTTCATTAGGAAATTTGGAAACATAAAAATGTGACTTGTACTATTTTTTTGCATACTGGTTTATGTTCTAAATTTCCTGAAACCAAGATTATTTAAAAATTGATGTCAACAGAGACTTGCTAGACATTTTCTCTCTCTCTTTTTTTTTCCTGGAAAACTCATTCCCTTTATGGTTCATTCTACAATTAATGACCTTTTAATAGCAAGGGGACTTGACATTAACATTACGCCAAATGAAATGAAAGACATGTTTGATCAGAAGAAAGAATAACTTAGGGCATAGACACTGGGGACAGGTTATTTTGGGAGGAAGGATTTCTGGTTTTGTTTCTTACTGTGAACTTTGGCAAGCTATTTAACATTCCTCTACCTCAATTTCCTTATTCCTTAAAAAGAGAATACAGAGTTACTCAAATCATAGACCTGTTGAGAGGAATAAATAGGTTAAAAATTTAAGGGTTTAGAATAATGTTTAGCATGTACTAAATACAAGATACATAAGCCACTTTATTTTTCTTCCCCTCCTCCTCTTCTCTTTCTTTTCTTTTTTCTTCTTATTTTTTTGGCTATTGGCAAAAGTTTAAACTTTTTTCTTTCAATTTACACTGAATCATATTCATAAGCTTCTCAACTTCAAGGTTGAGATAGTTAAAATTCAGGCTGGTTGTCAAATATTTATTCCAAACTAAGTGATTGCTCAAATGTTGTCTAAAATGACATGGTGTGCCATTTAAAAGAATTTAAAAAGCAAAGAAACAAAATAAAATGAGTAATCTAGAAATGTGTAAATCTTATATTTAAGGTTAACTCAAGTTATTATTTTATCTGCATTTGTAAGAAACTTAAAAAGAAATTGCAAATTGGATTTTTCAAGAGGCCTAAAAATGACATGATTGTTTACGATTAAACACAAATATATTGATAGGAAATGTGGGACTTAATATAGTTAGAAGTTAGTTGCAATGAGAGTGCATCTGGGAAGCAGATGAAATGAACACAGCAGGAGAACTTGATTACTACATTGAATATTGATTGTGTTTCCCATCGTAGGGACCTTCTGCTGCAAAAAGTGGAAAATAATACTCAACCAACAACATGTTAAGCGGAGCTACAGTACCCCACAATGAGCATTAAGGGGGGTTATTTTCTGAGAGAGGGGAGTAAACTTCTCAAAGTTATTTGTTAATTTTAAGGAAAGCAATGTATTTAAAACTGTCTTCTACTTTACAGAGCCATTTCTCTATGAAATTGATGTTATTTTCTGATTCAATAGAGGCATTCTGGGATTAAGTGATTTACCCTGGTTTGATTTGCTCCAGAAAGCATGGGCCAAAGAGATTAAGTTAACTATTTTTCCGTTTGTCAAAGTAGAGGGTCTTATTCTCTAGAAATTGGTTAGATCAAGTGTGTTTGAGTGTTGGTTGCCATAATTAAAGCAAGTTGTATGTATAATTGACAGAAGACTATAGTAGCTAATTTTTTAAAGTCAAGTATGAAACATATCATAGTGCTATGTAAGTATATGTGTTTCTACACAGTCATAAATATACAGGAAGAGTGAAAATTTCCCCCTGAACATTTTATTTTCTACATACTTGGTTATTGCCCTGGTTTTAAAAGGAACCAACTATCTTGTATGATATCCAGTAGACCACACAGCCTTTAACATCTGTTATGTCCAAAGAAAAATAAGTCTTGTCAAAATAGTGTTCCAGCCCTGGCCAGTGTCGTTCAGTTTGTTAGAGCATGGACCCGTGATTAAATGGTTGTGGGTTCGATTCTCCAGCAGGGTGCATACCTAGGTTGTGGCTTCGTTCCTGGGTCTGGGCATGACTGGGAGGCAACAAATTGATCTTCTCTCTTGCATGGATGTTTGTCTCTCTCTTCCTTTCTCCATTCCTTTCTGTCTAAATGTAATGAAGAAAAAAATGTCCTCGGGTGAGGATAAAAAAAAAGTGATGCCATGAAGTAGTCTGTCACCATGTATGGACACTGAACTTCATGGCCTCTATAAAGTGCTGACAACTTCTCATGATGACATTTGAAAGGTGTATTGGGATTTTAGGAATGTGTGAAACGGGTTTGTGAAAATAATTTTGCCAGTCTTCTTTAATGACAATTATATATCATTTAAAACTTAGATTTATAAATAGGGGCATAACAAGGGTCTGTAATAGATTTTGTCATCTGTCTCAGCTATTCCTCACTTAAAATCGAATGATAACCCTTAACCAATGTGATTGAAGAAATAATTACAGACTAAACTAAATGCACCATCTGTCTTGTAGATTCCACAGGAAATGTTTAATACTTCTTATGTTAGCAGTTCATGTCTACCTGCTAGTCCTTTTTTAGGGCTAAAAACTTTGTTTATATTTGTATAACTTACCTAAGGACATTTACTACAGCAAACTTTTCTTCTAGTACAAGTCTTGTAATGAATTTATGAGAAAGGTTTTTGCTTTATTCCCACACAATTTTCAAATTTCTAGGTGCTTACTCTTTGGCCAACCTCAAGACCATCTGCAGGAAACTCGAGCTCCTTGTGTCTCTCTGCTCTTGACCAGCCAGGTTTCCTCTCCCCTGGTTAGTAGTATCATCTGCCTACTGGGTTGGTGATGGTCCTATTTAAATATTTCAATTCATGGGAAAAAGTCACTTTCTATTTGAAGCTAGCACTGAAAATATCCCACCATGACATTATTACACATTTCAGTAGCTAATGCTCATTATAATCTCAAATACTTCAGGCTCAATCTCATATCAGGTATGAGTTCTGAGGCTTAGGAAATGAGGGAAGTAATGTTATCCTTCAATGAAAAAAATAGTACTATTAATTTGTCTTTGTTCAGTTCAATGCTGAGCTTTGGTCATACAAATAACGAATTTTCATAATTACATTCACAGTGGGGAGATGCAGAGATCAGTTATTAAGTGCATTAGTTTACTGGGGCTGCCATAACACTGGGTGGCTTAAACAACAGAGATGTATTTTCTCACAATTCTGGAGGCTAGAATTCCAAGATCATAGTGTTAGAAGAGTCAGTTTCTTCTGAGGGTTACCTTCTTAACCTGTAGATGGCATCTTCTTCACATTGTCCTTTGTTTCTTCACATTGTCTTTTTCTCTGCACTAGTTTGTGTCCAAATTTCCCCTTTCTAGAAGATCATTTTGGGTTTGGGTCCACTCTAATGACCTCATTTCAACTTAATTACCTCTTTAAAGACCTCATCTTCAAATATAATAACATTTTGAGGGACTGGAGTTTAGAACTTAATATATCAATTTTGGGGAGACACAGTTCATCCTATAATATTAAGTTACTCAGATAACTGCAGGGAAATGATTTGCCGAGAAGGGTGATGATTTCAATAATTACTTTCTCATGCTCACTGATGTGGTTCACTGTTCACATCTTCAGCTTATTCCAATGGGCAACAGCAACCTGTTAAGAAAGGAAAGCATTCTCTTGGCCAAGAAGAAAAATAAAATGAATAATGGGTAGATATTTTTAACCAGAGTGGTTTTTAGATAGGGAATTCATGTGATTTATAGGGAATTAATGTGGACACTGCTACAGACATTGGGGACAGTGGCAACAGGACTGTCCTGGGCACACCAGTGACATGCTCACCTCAGTTTCAGGGGACCGGTGAATCCCCTGAAATGGTCTAAAGAGTGTTTTTATGTTTGCATGTGCTTTTAGGAATAGTGAAGAACACCAAGAACTTTATACAACTTTTAAAAGGGGTCTATTTTGCCCTTGCCAAGTGTAGTTCAGTTGGATGGGGCATCGTCCCATAAATCAAAAGGCTGTAAGTTTAATTCCTGGTCAGGTCACATGCCTGGGTAGTGGGTTCAGTCCCCAGTTGGGGTATGTATGAGAGTTAACCAATTGATGTATCTCTCTCTCTCTCTATCTCTCTCTCTCTTTCTCCCCCCCTCCCTCCCTTCCCCTGTCTTTAACATCAATGAACATGTCCTCAGGTGAGTATAAAAAATAAAATAAGAGGGGTCTATTTTCAGGGAAATATTGAGAACTCCTGATTTGAGATATTCTGTGATTAACAAGTGGAAGAATACAGGAACAATGAGAACACCAGGGAAAGTTACTCAGAAAATATGGATGCCTTGAGCAGAAAATCTGCAAGTGATTGATTTATGAACACATTTATATATTAACATAAATTATAGAGATACTCTCAATATTTTATCAGTTCTTTTTAGATACCCAGTTCATCAGTCACTGAAATTTTATCAGTTCAGTTATGAGTGGATTTTTAATAATGGTAAATAGAGCTTATACTTTTTTTATCCACTACCATATGAATTCTAGAAATAATTATATTTTAGATAATGGGGTCCAGAATTAGATAGAACTTGTTTCAGGTCCCTTCTGTGCTTGTTAATTATTTCTGCAACTCTGAGCAAGTCATTAATTCATTCTAAGCCTCAGTTTATATGTCTGTGAAATGGGGAGAGGGTAATGATCCTCGTCATATGATTGTAGTGAACGTTAAATGAGATGATGCATAAAATGAGATGTATTGAGGAGAAGGATTAGACTTTTGTGAGTTCAGTCAAATATTAGTTCTTAACATTATTGTTACAAATGCATGAGCTGCTGTTGTCATTCTCTTATTTAACTCTTCCGAAACTGGGCACTTTTATTAATCAGTCATTTTTAAGTTCATTCTCTTCACTATTCCATTGCATAGTTTGACTGAGTCTCTGGATATCCAGATAATTTTTCACATTTAAGAACACAAATAAAATTTTAGAATTTTCTATCAAATGGAGAGTTCTGATATCAACAACTAGATGATGAGGCACCTACCATGTAATTTTTCCCTCTGGAATTTTTCTTCTCTTTTACCCCAAGGTAAAAAATTTTACGAATAATACCTCCAAAATGCTGCTGTTTTATTTATGTTAGTAACAGTAGATCTGCCCATGTTTTAATTTTAAACTATTAAAAACATAATGTGTTGCTCCCTAATTTATAATAACCTTTAGATAGTTTTGAATCTCTTGATATATTTACATGTGCAAAGTGAGAGAGGAAATCTTAAAATAATTCATTTCTCCTCTGCTTATAAAAGAGGTACACATTCATTGTATAAAATTTAAATAAATCAGACAGGTGACAAATAGAAATCTTCCTAATCCCATGGTTGTTATTAGGTTAGACCTAATAACCAGGTCTCTATGTGTCCTAGAAAATTAAATGTAAAATACAGGATGTTGAGAGGATGTAGTTGCCCTAAACTGTCCTCAATGCCATGGGATGAGGTCATGAAAGGGTCAGGTCTAACCTGACTAGAGAGGAAGCATTTCATGAAGATTTATATGATTCCAAACTTCCCAGTTCTTTTCTGCCTATATCACCCACTCTTAATACTATGTCCATACTTTCTTCACTCTACCCATGTGAATGACAGAGTACTGACAGCTACCACTCTTGGCTGAGAGGTCTCTGATCCTTGATGATACTAATGAGTTATTGGACTTTATGAGCTTCAGCACTACACATAAATCCTGAAGAATCTAAATTAGACCTCCTAAGGACTTCATGCCAAACCCTAAAAATTATTCATTTGTATACCATATGAGAAAAAATTCACAGTCTTCACCTTTCCAATTATTTCCAACCTATTTACAGAGGTGCTAATTATCTGGGACAGAAAACAAGAAAGCAAAGTCCTTATTTTGCCTAATACTCTAATGAGTACTGAATGGGAAGGAAAAGTTTGGAAACTTTATTATACCCCTAGTTTTATTTTATTATTAGGCCTCTGCATGAATACTGATAGTAAATTAAATTTCTTTGTAATAAACATTGTTAAAGCATTTTTACAATTAATGATTAAATTTGTAAAGAATGTGGAAGGATGATTTATGCTTAAAATATTGGACCATATGCCATTAAAACATTAGACAATACGATGCGATGGATACAGGAATAAAACACATCAAAATACCTTGATACTAGCATGTGATTGTCAAGACAGCTTTTGCAAATTAATCCTTCTTTGTTATAGCTATGACCATGACAGTTACCAGCTCATAAACTTTCGGTAACTCTACAATGTCTATCTGATCAAGGTCAATGACTTACATTCTAAATCAAAGCTTACATAATTTAGCTTCAATCAATCTCATCTCTCACTGCTCTATGACATCTCTGATACTCCATCACAACTGTACAACTGGCTCATAGAAATCACTCAAGAATATATCTGATGTACAAAAATCTTAGTGAACTAGTAAGTTGCAAAAAGTAAATTAACCTATGCTGCCAATCGTAAGAACTTAACAATCTTTCAAAGCTTAAGATCTCACTAGTTTGATTTGTATATCATGAAAATAAGTTTAAAATAAAACTTAACAAGTAGGCCTGACATTTATTACAGCTTAGGCATGCAATTGAAGATGCAATATATTTTTTGTTTCATATTAATATTTAAGGAGGTCTTTTAACACCTTCAAATGAACTTCCATGTCTTGTACCTTCATAGCCTTCCCCTTTTATAGCATTCATCAGTGCACTTGTAATTAGTTGTTCTACTTATACCTTTTTTTACTAGATGGTAAGAATCAAGAGGGCATATAAAAAGTGTGCTTTATTCTATTATTCTGTCTCATTATTTTATTCCTTATTTGTATCCACAGTGCCTACCATAAAGTGTAATACAGAGCAACTGCTCAAAAGATCATTCTTGAACAAAAAATTAATATTCCACTGCTTTTCTGTCATATTCATTTAAATGTCACAGAGACACTTAAAGCTTAACCTAAGACTGAAGCCATGAGTTTCCAGGCTTCCCCTGATGCCCTATTCTCCCTCACGGAAACTACAAGACATTATTAAATGACATTGAGAAGGATGCAATGAATGGAAAGATATTTTGTGTTCATGGATTGGAAAATACCACATCATTAAAATAGGCATATTACCCAAAGCAATGTACAGATTTAATGCAATCCCCATCTAAATCCTAATGCCATTTTTTAAAAAGAAATAGAGCAAAAACAAATCATTGAATTTGTATGGAACCACAGAGGATCCTGAATAACCAAAGTAATCCTGAGAAAAAAAGAAGGAAGCTGGAGGTATTACACTCCCTGACTACAAAGCAACAATAGTGAAAACAGCACGGTGTTGGCAGAAGACCAGCCACACAGACCAACGGAATAGAATTGAAAACCCCAGGAAAACCCCCACACATGTATGGGCAACTAATTTTCAACAAAGGAGCCAAAAACATGCAATGGAGAAAAGACAGCATCACCCTTATACACAGATATACAGACATGCATGGAGTCATGTGTGCATACAGAAGCCAACACACACACATTGCATCTATTATACTAAAAACTTAAAATGGTTTGGGAACACTAAACTAACAAACTGAAAAATAATGTCTCTTAACATTATCTTATTGCAACAGACTTATATCTGGAGCAATTATATAAAACAATCCTGCCATTGAAATGAGAATAGTGGACATGATATAAAGTAGTCTCAACATAAGTCCAAAGCATGTTATTTAAGTGGGTAACTCCTATAGACACTGACTAAAACCAAGAAGTTGGTTTAAGTGGAAAACTGAACCAACTGGTTGGAAGAAAGTAAGAATTAAAAGGAGAGATAAATCAACAATTGTGTTATGAAAGAGAGCAGATTAAAGATCACCCCAGATCATTTCCAGATTAAAAGTTTCAGGCTTCTTCTGGGCTGAGCACACGTCTATATTCCACGTACTGGGCTGGTGTAAGCCTAGAAGAAGGTGCCTCGGATGGTCACGCATTCGTAGTCTTCTTCAATTATAACCGTGCATAGGCTCAATTGATAGAATGCTGAAAATCCCAACTCTTTCAGATGATGAAATTTTGGAAACAAGGATTTCATTAATCTTTAGCTCTGCTTGTCAGTACAGCTAATTAAATCATTTGCCACAAGGCATCTCTGTTAATTTAAATTGTGTGAGTGGTCTCTCTTTTCCTTCTTTTCTTCAACTTTTCTTATCTGCCAACCTACTTGACATAAATAGAGGATGTAATGTTTGTTATAAAGAGGTTAGTTTGTACTTTTGATTAATTCCTTTACTCTGCTCTTTGATAGGCAAAGTATTATAATTTAAGGTTTCGTTTTTGAATAATGGCCTTAGAGATCCAGAATAACATCATTTCAGAGTCTAAACAAAAGTCTGTAGAATTTAGGTGAACTGCCTAAGGAAAAATAGCTAAAGTGACAGAGCTGAAACCCCAGTTTCCCTACCCCTAGTCTGCTGTCATTCTACCCAACCATAATGTACTTCCTTTGTGCATCTGTTGAAAAGAATGTGACAGGGATAGCAGCAATTCACCAGGTCAGACACAATCATTAGATAAAAGTGACTGCCAATGGGTGCTGATGTGTTCTTAATTCAAACAAGTGACTCCAGAGATAAAAAGTCATAAAACCTTAGTATCTCATTTCTAATAGCCTATCAAGCCTATCAAAAGAATTTGAAGCAGCTTTTCTATTAATTGTAGCTCACATTATATAAACACAATATTACAAGTATATTTTCCATACATTTCAGAAGACATATAGGCAGGTTATATGACATCTGTCTGGAAGAAGTACAGCCCTTGTTAATATAATGAGAACAGTTTGCACGACACCCATGTAAACTGGCAGCCAAGGAGAGTGGACTGGAATGTGCATATGTGAACAGTGACAACCTCACTGTACTAGCCATTGGGGGTGGTAGACACCGAGGGTGAGCATGTGTGCTGTGTGACCATTGCATTCAAAATGACTGAGCAAGTAGAGCAATGAATCTGCATCAGATTTTGCATTAAGCTTGAACATTCCTCCATGGAAACTATTTGGATGATTCAGAAGGCTTTCTGGGTTGATGAATGAGTGCAGCACAAATGAAATTGTGGCACAAGTGCTTCAGAGATTGTTGAGAATCTGTTGAAAGTGATCCACGTTCTGGAAGGCCTGTAATATGTAGAACACCTGAGAATGTTGAACATGTACGGGCTGCAATCAACAAAGTTATCTGGGACTGACAGTTTGAGAACTAGAAGCTGATCTGGGGATTCCAAAAACCACTGTGTCCGAGATATTGATGCAGGATCTTGGCATAAAACATTTGTTCTGCAGTTTCTGTTACCAGAGCAGAAGGAACATCATGATGCATTTAGGACAACTGTGTGAGGTCCCAAGGTGCCTACTTTGAAGGGGAATGAGGTGTCATTGCCCTATATACAATGTTTCTTTTATCTTGTATCTTCTTCAATAAATGTCTCTATTTTTCATAGGACGTGGCTGGATACTTTCTGGACAGAACTAGTATAATCATATTTTTATTTTCTTTAAAAAAATCCCATTTTACCTAAATTCCTCACTTGAGACTCAATGGCTCCAGTCTGCTTTTCCCATGTCATTATTTCTCATTACCCGGCAATGCCATCTGGGTCTACTTTTCCTGCTACTTACAGGATTCTGGACTCCATCATCTCCCAGTATTCACACCAATGAAAGCCAAAGAGAAGATATTACAAATTTCAAAAATGTTAAGTCCATTTTAGCACTGTTCTTATCCTTCTAGATCCAAGTCTTTTTCTTTTATGTATTCCCCTTAGCTTGTAGGAAACAATCATTGCCTCATTTTCAATGTAATGAAAAAATTAAAGTGACCAGCAGTTAGGGACTTAGCCCTCTGCGCAAGAACTTAACAATTCCCTCATCATTGTAATTCCTCTAGGTTATCAGTCTAGTTCCTAGCTGTTAATATATTTTATGTATTGCATTTTTTTGAAAGACTTTATGGTCTATGACTGTAAATGAAGATTTGAAGTATTCTTGTACAATGCACCTTAACATGAATAATATTTTACTACTAGAGGTGATATATTTATATATATTTTATGATTAAGTAATCTATTTTGACAAGCTCCAAAGCCCCTTTGCTTTGGTAAACCAAGTAGTTGGAAATATACATTGTCTATCAGGACTCATGAAATTATCGCTTAATTTAGCTAATGAGTACTGCATTCAGTAGGATTATAAATGAGCAATTGCCTAAACATATCCTTTAGCAATAACTAATTCTCTCAGAACAACTCAGACATTGAGAAAAATAAAGATTATAATTATTATGCTTACACAAGTAATTGTTTTAACATAAAGTAAAACTTCTATACATGGGAGTGATTAAAGTTATATGCCCAACTATGTGGGGCCACAGTCCTGTCCTACTGAGGTACTTTAAGTTCTCCAATGTGCCTCTCACTGCCTTCTCTTCAAACCCCTACAACTGCCTGAATTTCTCACTCAGCCTGCCCACAGCCCTCACTACCTAAATGATTTTTCCTCATTCTTTGCACCTTAACATCAAGTTAGCCATGGCTTCAATTAGGAGGCCAGCCATCATTGCTCTCTGCCCTGGTCCTGTTGCCAGGAAAGGAGGAGTGCCCCTTTGTGTGCATCTATAGCATTCAGTTATAGCACTTACCATGCTCTTATAATTGCCTATTAAGCAGTGGTAAGTGGTATGGATTTTAGTCAAATGAGTAACTTTAGCATTACCTGCCCTCACCTCTAAACTTTGTCAATACAGGGACTATGTCACCTATCCCCTGCTATATTCCTAGTGTCAAGCACAATGACTAGTCATTGTGAATGACTGAAAAATAATTAACATTATTTCTTAAGAGAAACATTGACAACATATTAACTTTATGATGTAAAAATAAATTCATTGAGTGATTCCACTTCTGGGAATATATACAAAGAAACCTGAAACATTGATTTGAAAGAATATAGCACCCTATGTTAGTTTATAATAGCCAAGATTTGGAAGCAACCCAACTGCCCATCAATAGATGAATGAATTAAACAGTTGTGGTACATTTGCACAATGGAATACTACTTTGCTGTACAAAGAAGGAAATCTTACATTTTATGACAGCATGGATAGGCCTGGAGAATATTATGCTAAGTAAAATAAGTCAGTTAGAGAAAGACAAGCACCATATGATTTCACTTATATGTGAAATCTAATCACCAAAATAAATTAACAAAATAGAAACAGACTAATAAATCAGACAGCCTTCAGAGGGGAGACAGGTGGGGGCCTGGGTGAAAAAGGTAAAGGAATTAAGCAACAAACAAACAAACAAACAACTCAAAGACATAGAAAACAATATGGTGGATACCAGAGGGAAAAGGGGGGTGGAAGTGGTAGAAGAGGGTGAAGGGGGATAAATGGTGATGACTTGGGGTGGTGAACATACAATACAATCTAGAGATGATGTATTATAGAATTGTGCACTCAAAACCTGTATAATTTTATTAACAAACGTCACCCCAATAAATTCAGTAAAAGTAAAAAAATAGGTTTTGAAAAAAGAAAGAATTCACTGAATCTTAATGAAAACTTTCAAGAATATTTAATAAATTACATTTTATAGGAAGTATTTGTAGTACTATCAAAATACATTTAAAGTATTTCACATGCTCTTATATATCAAATGTTTATGCCTCACTGTTAACTGGGTATCTTGAATTAATTACTTGCCATTTCAAAGAACTGAATGGGAATTTGGTGAAACTAACAAATGAACAGGAAGACTAATTCAAAGGAAAATAACTGAAAGAGGCTCAATCTCTTGAGCCAAAAGAATAAATTTCAATTCCTACTTTGTTATTTTGATCATGAATATTAACCAACTGCTATAGATAACTGGAGTTTTAAGGCATCTTGTACTAGAACAACTGCAGAAAATATAAGAGAAATAATAACATTGATGTCTAAAAAGAAGTAAAATGAACCCAAATAACATGTATGGATTACTTAAAAAGCACTTAAATAAAGCAGATACAAAAATGTTAACATATACATGTGATAGCAATTTTTAAATTGGTCTTTATCCTTGTTATTTATTTAATTACTGTAAGGGATAACTTATTACTTTAACAAGAATAATTGAACCATTGAACATTTTGAATCCAGATGTTCATGAATTCTTCGTAAGGGTGAAAGCATTCATGTTCTAACAATTAGAGTTCTCTTTAGAGAAGTAGGAAAATTTGGTAACAGTATAATGGGTACTTTGCATCACCTCATCATTCATTCTGTTATTTGTTCATTAAAAATGTTTACTGAATGTTTATGATGTGGCAGGTGCTGGTTTTTGTTTCTGGATCACAATGCTGCAGACAGACATGTTTCCCCTCTCTGGAGTGATGTCCTTCTAGTGAGTAGGGATGGAGTGAGCAAGACAATAAAAGGACCATCAAACAAGATCAGGTAAGTTCAGGGTGGTATGGCTGCAAGACAAAAAACAAACAAAAATTCATAGACACAGGCAACAATATGGTGGTTACCAGAGGGAAAGAGGGATGGTGGGAGGGTAGGTAGTAAAGGGTAAAAGGGGTCAAATAAGTGGTGATGGAAGGAGATTTGACTCTGGTTGGTAAACACACAATACTATGTACAGGTGATATATTATAGAATTGTACACTTGAAACCTATATAGTTTTATTAATCAATGTTACTCCCAAAATTTAGTTAAGGAAAAGGTCATCAAAAGAGCAAGGTGATTTCAGTTGGCATGTGTACTATGAAGTTAACAAAGCAAGGTGATATGAAAGAGTAAGAAGCAGGCTCCTGTGCTTTTTGTTATGGTAGGAAAACTATGTCTAATGAGGTGGCATTTGTACTGACAATTAAGTGACAACAATGAGCAGCCATGGGGAAGTGGTCTTCTAGGCAGAGCTAAAGGCCACAGTATAGGACCTAAGGAAGAAAGGAAATTTGCATTTTTGAAAAACAAAATAAAGGTAATGTGTTTGTATATTGTGCAAAAGATGGCAACAAAGTTCAGCAGGTATAAGTATAGATTTGGACTTTAAGGGCAGTGAGAAGACAAGAGATCATTGGTATGCTTTGCTGGTAGTTATTTTACACTTGGCCACCAAGAGTCAAGCTAATCATAATCTTCAATAATGTGAAGGTTTCTCCTTGATTACTTTATTAATCCTCATTTCTATCCAATCTCCATTTTTATTTTTCTCACTCTAGGTCTTCCCTCTAATTTTCTGCTTAAGATTGTCTTTATTAAAGAATAACAACTATTCAGATATGTGAAAAAATCATGAAAATAGCTCAATAGTTGCAGAAGATAAACACATCTGTGTAAGGGAATAAAAAGACAAGCCACAGGGTGTGGGAAAGTATTTGCAAACCATGTTTCTGAAAGTATTTGTATCTAGAATAAAAACTAAAGAGTGAGAAAGCAATTTAATTTTTAAAATGGGCAAAAGATTTGAACAGACATTTCAGAAAAAAATTTGAGATGAAAATAAGCATATGAAAAGGTGCTCGATGTCATTAATAATTAGACAAGTGAAACTTAAAACCACATTTAGTTACTATTACATACCCACAAGAATGTCTAAAACTAAAACTGGGCCAAATACCAGTGAGGATGTGGAGCTTCTGCAGTGCCCAAGCATTGCCAATAGGAATGTTGAATGGCATATTCACTTTGATAATAGTTTGATAGTTTCTTATAAAGTTAAACATACAGCTATTTTAATTTTAGTTTTAGTTTTTTCCAACACCATTTATCACCCCATACTCTCTTCCACTTCCATCCTCCCCCACAATTGCCACACTGTTGTTTGTGTCCACATGTTCTTTCTCTTAAACTATTGTGTGATCTGGCAGTCCTACTCCTAGAAATCTTTCCAGGAGAAATGGAACCTAATATTCATATAAAAACCTATGCAAATGTTTATAGCAACTTTATTCACAATCATCAAAATATTGGAAACAAATTCAGATGTCCTTCAATCAATGATGAGACTGCTAATGCCCTTCAGCGAAAGGCTACCAGGAGCGCACTCCTAGTTGGACAAGTTGGGTTTATTATATTGAAGTAAATTATAGCACTAGCCCAAAGGAACTGTGAGGCTGGTGTCTCAGGACTTACATGACTTGGTCTTCAGTTGAATAATTCTGGGGAGAGTCTAAGGAACAGGCATTCACTCTACATTAGTTGTAGTAAGAAAGTGGGACAATTATATGATTGGGCATCTCGATAAGTCTTACCTATAAAGGAGCCCAGAGAAGATTAAGGTTAAGCTGAATTAGTAAAGAAGTAGCAGTTACTCAGTGAGTGAGAAGTGGGATGTTTTGTATTTTGTGGTTTGCACCATGACTTTGCCTGAAATGGATGTTCTGTAAGATCGTTTATGTCAATAGCGGAGCAACAGGGTTTAGCTATAAACATCAGAACAGTTTGTAATAACATTGAGGACCAGCTGTGAACACATCAGTTCTTGGGCTTCAGGGCTGGGATTTTATTTTTCTCGGGATAAACAAGTTGTGGTACATTTATACAATGAAATGCTACACAGAAAGAAAAATTTATGAAATATTGATTCACCCATTAATGTGTATGAATCTTAAATGCATTTTGCTCAGTCAAAGGAGCCAAACCTAAAGACTTCATATTGCCTGATTCTATTTACATGGTATGCTGGGAAAGGCACAACCTCACAACCGTAAGGAGGGAAAAGGAAGTGGTTACAAGGAACTGGTAATGGGGGAGCAGTCATAATGGTGTAGCATGGCAGAAATTTTGGGGTCATGCTACTCTTCAGTGTAGAATTGTAGTGGTGGACACATGAATCCATATGTTTGTTGAAACCTAAAGAACTGTCCACCTCTTTGAAAACAAAAACAAAGTCATTATTTTGGGGGCAAGTGAATCTAACTGTATTATAAAGGAATCACATAACTGCACTTAAGCAGAGGGAGAATGAAGTATGTGACTGAAGTAATATTTGAATGTAGTGTTTTGATTGGATACCTTAAAGCTAAATGCAAAATGAAGTAAATCCAAATAACAGACCCTACTTTGTAATTTTGTTTTTCTCAGGAGTCTGGGTTAATTCTGAAGTTACTTTTTTTGTATACTAGGATCAAACAAATAAATATATTATAGTTAATGAGAGGGAAGTTTCTCACTGCTGGAGAAGGGAGAGTCAAATAAGAAAAAGGAGAAGGCTAGGAAGAACTCTGTTATACTAGAATGGAGTTGGAGGTACCGGTGTAGATTCATTTTCAAAAAGTTACATATAATGTATAAATAGATACAGATAAGCAGATACAGAAATAAATATAGGCATGTGTCTGTGCACAAGTTAGTACACATTCATGTATTTCCTACCTCTATGTACTGAGAAGAGTTTAAAGCAATGATGGCTCGGTAGCAATGAGTACACCTAGAACCCAGGTCTTGTTTTGTAACTACTATTTTACAATGAAAAGACTTAGTGGAGAACTTAGGTTTAGTGGAGGACTGGTTGATTTCAGAATAAGAGCATGGAAAATACAGGATTGTCCTAGAGCATCTTGTGGTAACAGAATATAAGGCAGTAATTAGAAAATGAAGGCATATTAATCGTGTCCCAACACTAATCATGCACACCTCTCAATTGCCAAAGCTAGTACAATTTAAGCAACAAAATAAGTATAGTAATATAATAGTATAAACCAAAGAATAAAATAAATATACATGACTTTATACAACGTCTGTCCAGAAGTCCAGCCATTGTTAATATAACAAGAATGGTTTGCGTGACATGGATGTAACCTCGCAGCCAAGGAGTGGACTAGAATGCACATGAGTGAACAATGACGACTTCACTATAATCAATGGGGGCAATAGATACCATTGAGTAAGCACGTGTACTGTGTGACCATTGCATTCAAAATGACTGAGGTAGTAGCACAATGAATCTGCATCAAATTTGCATCAAGCTTGAACTTTCCTCCATAGAAACTATTTGGGTGATTCAGAAGGCTGCAGCTATGGGCAATAGGTGACTGGCAACTTCATCACAACAACATGCCCATTCATGCATCATGCCTGGTGCAGAGTTTTTTGGTGAAACATCAAATCGCACAGGTGACTCAGTCCCCCTACAGCCCAGATTGGCACCCAGTGACTTCTAGCTTTTCCTAAAACTAAAATCACCTTGGCCAAATGATCAAAGTTAACATCCCCAATAATACATATCAATATCATGTACTTCTTGACTTGGTGCTCTGAAAGGGCATGTCTCCTCTGTGCTATCCTGCCAAATAGGGCAACATTTCATGAGAAATCATGAGAAAACATCAGATAAACAAACCCAAATGGTAGGACATTCTTCAAAGTAATGACCCACTGCTCTTTAAAAGTGTAAGAACATGAAAGCCTGAGGGACTGTTCCAAACTGGAGGAGCTTACGGAGACATAATAAATGAAATGTGGAATCATAGAATACAAAAAGGATTTTAATGGAAAAAGTATTGAAACCTAAATAAATTCTGCACTTTTGTTAAGAGTTTTGTACCAAGGTTAATATATTAGTTTTGATAATTGTGCTATAGTGTTTAAACTCTTCCCTATATCTAAAATTCTCCCTCTCCTTCTCCACACAAACACACATGCATGTGTATACATACAGCTCCTAGAGCCAAGATGATAAATGAGAATAACTGGGTCCAGAGGGAAAGAGGGGAGCTCTTCAACAGGTAATATTGTATTAGTAGCTAACGGGAACTAACATTTCTGAGCACTTCACTATACACTAGCTGCTTTGAACTCTTTACTTCATGTAGCCCTCATAACAACCTTGTGAAGTAGATACCATTATTTCCCTGCTCTAAAAATGGAAAACTAAGGATGAGCAATTTCAAGTTACTTCTCTAAGATCACATACCTGTATTCAGACTTACTTTATATGACTGGTTACCTGTATTAACAGCAGCTAGGAAGAAATCCACAGAATTCCTATTTTAGGGTTCATGGGGACATCTTGGTCTGTGCATTCTCTCAACATTCAATTTCTGTAGATTATTTATCCCTACCAGCTGTTTTGGCTCCTGTTAGCTACTACACTAATTCATAGTTTATTGGTTTATGTCTGGTATGTAGCACCAATAGATGCTGAAATTCTTCATGAGATTTTTTTTTATAGTGGTATGCTCAGTACCATATAAAATTATGGACCTGTAATATTGATTGTGATCATCAGATACAGTTAATACAATTCTGCAATCAATATGCCAAATTTCAGAGGACTTCTAAAATGCAGGGTGTTATGAAGCAAAACATTGTAAACATTACAGAACTTAGTCACTGAAGAACTATGCACTTTCTGCAACCATCTATATATAAAAGTAAATACAAAAGATGAAACTTGTGAAATCAGTACTTATTTTTGTTTTTCCTGGACATAATTTTTCTAAATTAAGCTTAAATGATATATTTCACTGTTTGTCCACTTGAGGTTTTTTTGGGGGGGGTCTCCTGAACATCTTCGTGTGCGCTGACAGTCTGTTTTTGCTTTGGGTCCTTATTAACAAAACTTATTCCTTGTGTGAACATTTGCTCAGAGTATGGAGTTTTAGTATTGATTATTTTCCAAGTGATCTCTCTTGAAGCTTTTGCTTCCCTCCATTAACTATGTCTGCTGGCATTTTAACTCAGGATATTAGTTTTAATCATTAAATGTCCCCATAGTAATGGGACACTTATGTTTTACAAAATGTTTGCTGCAACTCCTGAAATAGCTTTTTCTTTTCACTTGATTTAGTGATTAGGCACTAGGAAATGCCTTTAGATTGCCTTAACTTTGATATAAAAAAAACCAAAAAACAAACCTGCTTGTTTGATGAAAAAAAGGTCTGATTTTTATTTTATTTCTCATACTACAGTGGTAATCTGACTTCTGTCTGAATATTTTAGAACATACGATTTTTATGTTCAACTTGTCATACCAGGTGTGTGTTCAGATTACTCTAGCATGACCTGGAGCAGCAGTGGCAAACAAAGCCCATTGACAGAACCACCATTAGCTGCTAGGGAGTGACAGCTTTGTCTCAGGCTCAAGAGACAAAGAGTAGCAATATCATGTGACGTATGTCATGGTTGGGAGAACCAAGTGGCAACTTGCATGTATTATCTATCAATGTAAGTGTCCAAAAAATTTATACTTTCTTATTCAATCTCACTCCTATATTATTTAATAGGACTTGAATGTTACGGCCTAAATATGTCAATTTTGTAATATAATTTGAAATTTGAGTTGTCTAATAACAACAAAAATTTCAACTGTGCCGGGGACAATGTAAATCAAAGAAATGCTGAGTTAGTAGCCTGGGTCAGTCTTTGATAGCAGTTGGTTGCTGTTAATATAAAGAGGCTTTAGAAGAAATTAACTCTACTGACACCTTGACCTCTGACTTTTAGCCTCCAGAGCTGTGAGAAAATCAGTTTATGTTGTTTAAGCTACTTAGTCCATGGTGCTTTGTTACGGCTTCCATAGCAACCTAAGTATATTGATTGGCAGGTCAATCTAGTAATTCATATCTATATTTATGACTGCTTTATTAGAATAAAAATCAAGTTAAGCTGTAAAATATATAGAATATTTATATTTTACAAAAAAGACAAAAAGGACCCACACGCACTCACAACTTTTGGGGACTCTTGAATTTTAATCAGCCTTTAGAGTGTTGGGTGTGACTAGGCAAAGTGAGAAAATACTGCCCCCTCGATTCCACTTTCTAATTTCAATGTCTTTTAATTAAGTATCCCCGAATATTAAACAACATTTTAAATTTATTTCCAAAAGAAAAGCAATAATGTAAGTAGCATTTGGTGTTCGACTGATTGCAACTCTTTTGTGGTTATAGCATTTAGTTCCTAGTTTCAGGCAAAATTTAATGCGATTATTATTCTGGGGATATATCCATTGTAATATGAGACTAAATTTCTGAAGCCTGTGATATTATTAGATCTTAAAAGAAGTAGTTTTTAAATCAATAAGCACGTAGCTTCTGTATTTTACGCTCACAAGCTAGTCTGTATTACACATTGTAGGATCAAATGACATCTAGGGAGGCATATTCTCAATCTTTCTCAGTTGATCTCACTGAGTTTGAAAATTTTAGAATATATTCTAGGTTGCAGTATTCTATCTCACATTACTGAGTTAGAATAAATGTGACACCACAGGTTACTCTGCCATTGATCTTTAACTTCAGTGGATTTCTGGAGGCTTTCTATAATTTAGTAGCTTTTATTCTGTCGCAATTTGCTAACCTTGTTTCATTGAAGGCAAGAATGTAGAGAAATGAGCTCTCTGTCTCTGACAGGAAAATTATAAGATATTATAGAGCAATTTGATAATATCTATTCAATTTAGAAATGTTAATCTTTTTGATAGAACATTTCTAACTCTGGTAAAAACTTTCATGGAAAAAATCTGTAATGATAAATATATAAAATAAGCATGGTATTTGCAGCATTGTTTGCAATAGTGAAATACTGAAAATAATTTTAATGTCTATTGATAAGGGAGTGGTTCAATACATTATGTATAGCTCTGTAAGTAATTAAATATACAAATTGGTTGTAATGGAAATAAAGTAGATTTTTATGTACCATCATGGAAAGTTTTCACTGATAAAATGTACTCATATATCTCCATTAAATGTAAGGATATTTTTTGTGAATATTTTTCTATTAACAGTAGCAATGGTATTTATATCCTTCTGCAACTTGCCTTTATTAATTTAATGTATCTCAGAGATACTTTTATTTCAAGGTATATATACATTCTTTAGGACTTAACTTCTGTATAATTTTTCCAAAATTTCTTCCACATGGAATAATTTGAAATTTGGATTAGTTCCATTTATTTAATTTGGAATGGTTTTTTAAACATTACAACTGATGTATTTATAAAACAAATATGTTTGCACATGTCTCTTTAGGTATTTCCTTACTGGGTGCAATAGGCTGAAATTTGACATGCTCCCCAAAATTCATTATGCTGAAAATTAACCTCCAATGTGATGTTATTACGATACAGAGCTTTTGGGAAACGATTAGGTCACTTGGGTGGAGGCCTCACGAATGGAATTAGCACCCTTATAAAAGAGGTCCCAGAGAGCTCCTTTGCCCCATCCCACCATGTTGAGATTATAGCAAACTGGTGGCAGGCTGTCTGTGAACCGGAAAGTGGGTTCTCGGTGGAAGCCGCATCTGCCAGCACCCTGATCTTAGACTTCCCAGCTTCTAGCACTGTGAGAAATGAATTTATGTTGCTTATAAGTCACCCAGTCTATGGCATTCTGTTCTAGCAATCAGAATTGAGTAAAACTCTAAGAATTGTTTGTATGCTTTTGAGCCAGATAAAAATGAAATTTTTGTAAACTAAAGCTCAATAGTATTATGTTGCTATATATCTTGAGAGGAATATAAATATGGAGAAAAACAAGGAAAGACATTAGCAGTGGTTACTTTATGGGTGGATTGTAGACATTTTACTTTCTATATTATGTAGTGTGCCAGTTATGTATAATAATGATCACTTCTACAATCATTAAAAATAGAAAATATAAGAGAGAAATTTTGACTTAGATTTTAGATTAGACCGACATTTTGAAAATGGTTCTTCCTGACTTTAGAGCTCATTTTCCTGCATTCTTTCTACGATTTCCAACTTGTCTAAGGAAATATTTAAATATTTAGAACCCCAAAATTCTGTATGAAATAAGAGACTTCTATTTTCCTCCATTATTTATTCTTCTCTTTGTAATGTTTACCAGTGAAATAAGTAGGCTCCTAGATAGGTGCCTAATTACACATTAACGACTGTATTTCTCAGTCCCCTATAGCTAGCGCTGGCTATCCAACAACATTCTGTACCATGTAAAATAAAGTAAGTTCAGTGTAAAGCAAAGGAAGTAGAGATGATATGTCTCAGGTCCTCTTCTGGAATGGTGAATTTTGCTTTGAACTTCCTTCGCCCCCTTTTGGGAATAATGATAGGAGTAGGGTCTGGGATCAAAGAAAAGAACCTACTTTCTAGGAGTGGCGGACTTGGTTTTCTAGCCTGGGCCTAGATGACACTATAGAGCACAACTTCCTGTTTACTCTAGACTTCCCACCTACCTCCGCATTATTATAAACTGTCTTTTGTGAAACCACTGCAGTTTGCCTTTTTTAAAAATAGCATCTTGGTTTCTACATGATTAATACATCAGTGAAGCAGGACCTGCAAAGGAGAGCATAGGAATATGCATATGTTTTTTTTGCTTTTTTTGTTTGTTTGTTTTGATAAAACTCATAGTTGATTTTTATGGTCAGTCAAAAATTATCCTTCAGTTTTTAGGCGCATTCACCCATCACCAAATAAGTGCATAGCTACAGTAACAGTCAAGGGTAGCTTCTTTCTTTCTTAATCATTATAATACTTCCAATTCTAAGGTAAGATATATTTTAACAGCACAGTAAGTTAAAGAATTAAATACACATGTATACATATATTCTAAAAATTTATTTGAATAATGAATTTTAATTTAACTTCTCTCCAGACTATTGTGATCACTGTTAAGAGAATATCCAATCAAAATATATTTTGCCTTTTAAAAACACATAATTAAAGTGTGAACACCAAAATGAAATAACAGAAATTGCTAATGGATAGAAAAAGATGATGTATTATTTATTTGGTTCCTGTATTTTAGGGACTCTGGCCTCTTGGAATAGGGTGCTAATTATAACAAGATGTTAAGCATTTGTTTCAACATCAGTGCCAAGAACTGGTGAGCATATGCCTGCTATTCTCAAACATGAGACACGGCAGCTCGCACTTTTAACACATCTCTTGCGTGCTTGGGCTCTATATCAGGGAGCAAGGGGAGAATGAATCCCCAATAGTACATTTATGCACTCGACTGCCAAGAAGTCTGAAAAATATCCACTGCAACATTATTTTGACACATTTAATTTTACAGTTTTTTAAGCTATAGCAGATTAGAAGAGGAGGGATGATAAAACTGATGTTAAGGACTTCTATATGAGAGGAGCTGTGCTACATATTTTATATATTATTGCTTAATACTCACAGGTGATTTTCCCTATGTGGAGGGTTGTACCTCTGTTTTTACATATGAAATGTTGAGACTTGTCATGGGAATAAAACTGGCCCCAAACATGTTAGAATAGGGATTCCAAGCCAGTTCTGTCTGAGTCCATATTTCCTTTGCCTCCATGTTGAAAAGAGAATTAATACATGTAATACCAAGAAATCAACTTTAAATATTTTACAATAAAGGGCAACATATTTTAAAATATTCAATTTGAGATTTCTAAGGAACTTTAATGCCATTTCACAGGTTGTTTTCTAGTGATTTTCGTCCCCATAGATAACTGCTGATCCCACTACCCTGAAGAGTAATGTTTATAAATAAGGCCATTACTTTTAAATTCTTAACAAAAGGAAAATCTCTAGAAACTGAAATTAAGCCAATCTGTATCATACGGTGTTAAGATAAAAGTGAGTCATACATTTGCATGAAAGTCATTCCAGAATAATTAACTCTTCCAAAAGCAATGAGAGACATGAGAAACAATGTGTCCAAATATAAATGGATTCCCAAAGGTGACTCTTAATTGCTTTCTAAGGCCTTGTGAACCTTTTGGCCAATTATTCTTGAAATTTTCACTTCTGGACATGTTGTCGGTAATTTAGTACTATTGAGTTATATGGCTTATAATTTACTTGTTTATCAAAGCTATATGAAATCTATCATGAGTAGTTAGTATGACAGTTTGCTTCTCATAACAACATGTTTTGGTTCATCTGCCAAATGACCCAAAGCAAAACTGTACTAATTACTGATTTGGTGATAGTAATCTCTACAGCTTGAAACCACATATGTGTGTGTGTGTGTATAATATGCTTTCAAACCATATATATATGGTTTGTTAATATAGTAATTAATTAACCAATCTTGTTGTTAATATAATGAGAACAGTTTGCACAACACATATGTAACCTGGCAGCCAAGGAGAGTTGACTGGAATGTGCATGCATGAACAATGGCGACTTCACTGTACTAGCCTGGGGAGTGGCGGTAGATACCAGTTGAGCGAGCATGTGTACTGTATGGCTGTCACATTCAAAATGACTGAGTGAACAGATCAATGAATCTGCATCACATTTTACATTATGCTTGAGCATTCCTCTGTGAAAATATTTGTATGATTTAGAAGGTCGCAACTATGGGCAACAGATGATTGGAAGCTTCAGTAGACAACATGCCTACACAGGCATCACATCTCATGCAGAGAGTTTTGGCAAAACATCAAATCACCCAGGTGACCCAGCCCCTCTACAGCCCAGATTTGGCACCCTGTGACTTCTGGCTTTTCCCAAAACTAAAATCATCTTTGAAAGGGAAGAGATTTCAAACCATCAATGAGATACAGAAAAAATAGGATGGAGCAGCTGATGGGGATTGGGAGAAATGTGTGAGGTCCCAAGGTGCCTAATTTGAAGGGGACTGAGGTGTCATTGTCCTATGTATGTTTTTTTGTATCTCTTGTATCTTCTTCAAAAAATGCCTCTATTTTTCATAGTATGTAGCTGGGTACTTTCTGGAGAGATCTCATATATATAATTTCTATGATTATATTATATGTGTATAAGTCATTATATGATATATAATTCATCAATATAAATTATATTTACTTCATTATATATAATGTATTATATGTATCTATAATTATATAATATATTATATATTCTAGTATTTATTTTCTTCCAAATTTATAGTGTTTTGTAATGAAGTGGGAAAGGGAAAATTAATGAAATAAACTGAGTCATGCTCATTTCCCTCAATAACTGTTACTGTTATTAAACATTGATTATTCTTCCCTACTCTAAATATACCATCTGCTTAAATCACCTTCCAAATTCCTAATTAAACTGATAATTACTCATCCAAATAAAACAACATATCTCCCCCAAATTTCAAGAGATTGAAGTATGAAAGAGCTATATGAATGTGCTAATTTACACTTTCCACTAAATCATCAGATTTAGAAGCCTTCTTGGCAGGTGTAGGAAGTAATGATAAATCACATTTATTTTTATAACATTTGCAAGAACTTTTAAACGCTGTGTATGATATTTTAATTTAATCTTTATCACAGACCAATGAATAGATACTATTATTGTAATTGCATTTACTTGTAAAGAAATAGAGGTTTGGGGAGTTTTCAGTTATCTCGTTTAAGGTCACATTAACACTGTGTGGACTTGCAAATTGGCAGCATGGTAAACTATACCTTTCAAAAATAGTCAAAGAGATATTTCCGGTAAAACATAATCTTCTAAAACCTTGTTATTCCTCATCAAGAGGTAGAGTCCATACCAACCTTCACCCCTACTGGGAACCTTGATGGGCTTGTGATTGCCCTGACCAACAGACTGTGACTGACATATACAATGTTTTATAACACCTGAGGTTAGAGTATATGAAGGATATGGTTTCCATTGTAGCTCTTTGTGTCAGGACCAACACCTCAGGAGCTCAGACTCCATGGAGGAAATTCAGGCCACCTGGGGAGACACTTGTAGGTGTTCTGGCTGAGGGCCACAGCAAAGAAGTCAGCTGGCAACCGGTATCAACTTTGAGAGTCAGTAGGTTTAGACTGAATGAGCAAGACTTCAAAGGATACCAGTTTCTTCCCATCAAGCCATCCCCTATCTTTCTGTCTTTCCATAGGAAGCCCCATATTTGATGGATCAAAGACAAGCATCCCTGGTATGTCTTGCTTGTTTTCCTGACTAAAAAACATATGAACACAATAAATAGTTGATTAAGTTTTGGAGTAATTTCTTAAGTAGTCCTAGTAAATGGAATAATAGGCAATCTAATTTCAACATGACATTTAAAACAAAGTAAACCACTGTCCCCATGAAAGAAAATGGCACAAGCTATGTCATATCTCCAATTTTTAAAGATTCAGAATGTTTCCTCAAGCATAAAAATTATATACACAATTCTAGACTACAGAAATTGCAATGTTTGAGACTCCTGCCTTTTCCCGTAGTCACTATATGAGTTCTAATTCTTTCAGGATCAGAGAGGGGAGCAGGGAGAAAAGGAAACTAGGCCAAAGAAAAATCATTTAACGTATCTGAATGTTAAAAAAAATTTTTTTTTTTTGTCTGACTGGGCAGATTTCCAAACACTGACTCTTTCTCATTAGGAGGCTTAATAAATTCTTTAGGAACCTCAGTGTGCCCTTCCCCCACCCCAAACAGCGGAATCTTTTGCATTATGTGGTCATATTTGATGCATGTGGTGCATTTTTCCAGCTGATTTCTTATAACCCCTTGAACTTTCTCTCTGCTTGTTGAACACAACACAGACTCTTTCTTCTGGAGTCACTTTACCACCACCTCAGCATTTCATGGACCGATTTTTTTATAGATCACACATAAAGCATAACTTTATTTATAAGGTTAACACCACAGAGTAGATTGAAAAACAAACCCGTGACGGTGATGGAAATAAACAGCATGTGCCATGCATTGCTGAGAAGGAGGGCTGCACAAATCCATGAATGCTGAGAGGTGGAGACACTCCTGGTCATTTCGCAAAGACAGGTCAAGCAGCTGAGGTTTAAGAGGGAATAGTTGAGTTTTCTATGCTGATCCATTTAAAATATAATTTTTTTAATCTCATGTCCCTTAAAGTTTAGGGTGCTCCAATGTTTTTAATTGATAGAATTGCAACATTGAGTAGCCCTAGTCTCTGTATGACTTTTTACATATCAATAATCATCCAGTCAGAAGTTAAGGTGCCAATTTTCCTTCTTAAGACAGCTTCCTCCCTTCAAGAAAAAGTTCGTAAATGTTACATCCCCTAGATATGTCATTGGGTTCTTAAAAATAAGATTGCTCCCTACATAAGAATAAATTAAGCAAATTTATCTTTGACATAATGTACTTATCAAGTCTGTTATCCATTTTTTAGTTTTTGACCTATAGTAATGTCTTTGGTTGCATATTTTTTTATACCAGTGAAAACTGAGGTCTCAGATCAGATATTGTATTTAGTTATCATACCTCTTTAAATCTAGAGTATATTCTAAGGTTTTTCTTGTGTTTTCTTAAATGATTATCTTTGAATAATACATTCGCCTTTGAAATAAAGTGCCCTTCATTTTGGGTTTGGTTGATGTTTCCTCATGGTTAGATTCAAGGTTTGCATTATCAGCTAGAACACGATGCTGCATATAACTGATGCTGTAT
Organism: Mormoops blainvillei; assembly: GCA_004026545.1. Classification (NCBI taxonomy): domain Eukaryota; kingdom Metazoa; phylum Chordata; class Mammalia; order Chiroptera; family Mormoopidae; genus Mormoops; species Mormoops blainvillei. The sequence goes on from PVJD01004954.1 coordinate 82,230, forward strand.
ACTTTTTAGGTTTTCACATCTGAAGTTACACAATGTCAATCTGCCCCTCCGTGGTGATGTTAATTATGATAATTTGATCGAGGTATTTTTCTTGAAAAAATATAGTTACTATTTTTTTCCCTGGTCAGTAATAAAAAAAATCTGCCAGGAGATAATTAGAACAATGCAAATATCCAGCTCACTGCCAAAATTTGCCCCTAAGTTTTGGCATCTACTGGTGATGCATGTGTGATGGTTACAAAGTGATGATTTGCCAGCATCAGCACTCTCCACTGATACTGTAAAGTGTAGTCCTGTCTCCCTTCTATCCTACTGATTTTGTATCCATTGCTTTTGGTACCACCTTATGTTTGTCTGCCTTTTCTTCTATATTTTATAATTTATCTTACTCATTATTTTTGTGGGGGCACACATTGTCTCAGGTCTGGCCAGTGGGAGTCCTTTTGAGCGGGTTGCTATGTCTGTGGGGCATGCCCCATCGCTTTTTTGAGCTGTTCTTCACTTTTTGCCATAATAAGATGACCAGACTCATCTTGTGTATACCCTGGCTCAGTCCTTTCTGCAAGAATATTTTTGGAACCTTAGATATTTTAACTTGAAGAATTATACCAATGAAGTTGTACTGAGAGGGGACCCCCCAAAAGCAATAACTTATTTATAAGAAATTGTGTATTTATTCTTACATGTTTAAACTTCAGTCACCTTCAGTGTACTCTCCATTTGACGCAATACACCTATCAAGACATTTTTCCACTGCTCAAAACAGTTTTTGAACTTGTCAGTTTTTGATGTCTTTTAGTGCTTCTGCTGTTTTTTGTTTCACCTCTTCCATGTCAGCAAAATGGAGAAACAAACAAACAAAAAAGTCACTCAGGGTGACACTGGTGAATAGGGAGGGTGGGACATGGGGGTCATATAATTTTTGGTCAAAAACTGCTGAACACTCAGGGTAGTGTGGACAGGTGTGCTGGTAAATCACCTATATTAATAATACCAGCTGGTGCACTGATACCGACGGGTTCCTAGGACACTCGCCTGGTTGGGGAAGCCTGTACTACAAGGGGTCTGCCCTCCAGAAAACAATTCCAGTTTTCTTTGAGTCCCCCATGTATTAGTTTTGAAATAGAGGATAGAATGGGAAGGCAGGTTATGAAAACTTTCTTTTTTTTTTCCTGTGGGTCTTCGTAAAATGCTGGGATGAGTTTTATTTCAGAAGATATGAACAAACTACTCTCTTCTTCTCCTTTATTTCATCAAAGGAAGACCACTTTGTAGCTTCACTCTAGTGATTTCTTACAAAAATTTGATATAAGTACCTATCTTTGACATCTCTGTTTAGCTATACATATAGTCAAAATAAAAGTTCAAAAACACATCTTTCTAAATAATCAGAGTTCGTAGTTTTCCCAGAAGAGCTTTTTGAAGGTAGTAAGTTCTCACTAAATCAGAGGTGAAAAGGCAATAAAATATTGCATGCTAAAAATCAGCAAGGTGCACTGACTGATGGATCCAGGTTTACAACCCTGTATACTGGAAATTGAAACATGGTTTCATATGGAAATCTCAGTGCTCATACCGCAATATCAAAAATTTTATGCTATAAATTTTTAAGCAAAGCCATCAGGATTTGAGGCACTGCTTTTACTTAGGAATTAGACCTTGAGGCTGGATTAGAGGCATATTGGTACCATTTTAGGCCAACTTATACTTTTGATGTCTAATGTAAAATTTTTTTTCCTCATACTCATGCTTTTAAAGATGATGCCTATTTTCACACTTTTAGGGCTTTTCCCTCTGTTGGAAGGAAAGCTAACACAAAACATATAATATAAATGTCACTTAGTATTGATTCTTAAGTCTAGAAGGAAATGGAGAAAAAAAATTGAGAGCTATCTAATCTATGATCATGGAAGGAGTTATTTTACAGACATTGGATTTCACAAGCACCATTTCCACACAGCAGAGTAATCTTGGATTAGGGGTAAATGCAAAAGCATGAAGTTAACATCTTAAATGATCCATAGGGATGTAGAGACATGAATGTACCATCAAGAGTCTAGCCTTAGAAGACACGTGGAAAATAGAATATTAATAGAGGTTATTATTACTAAATGGTTTAACTCTGTACAGAAAGAGCATAAACATTTTAATTTATATTAAACTACTTAATTCTTAACCTCGTGAGGTAGGCACTATTATTATTCCCTCCTTACAGATAAGAAACAGACACAGAACGGGCAGGTGCCTTCCTCAAGGCCCCACAGCCTGATGATTGAGTAAAAGTGGAACTCTGGAAGTCTGACTTTGAACTGCTCCGTAATCTTAACTTATTAAAATCACATACGTATTTTAAACAATGACTCCCTGGTGATTCACTGTAAAAAAAGGGTTAAAATCTCAAATTTTATAATGGATACCAATCTCTAAGACAAAAGAAAAATGATAGTTTTATAGGAGAAAACTGACAGCGGTGGACTGATCGCTTGCCATTTTCTTATGGCTGGAAAGAAATCAGACAATATATTTAAGTGCACGGCAGAAGAAAAATTCAGACACTAGATTGCTGCCTTTCCTGATTAGTGATAAATCATTCAATGTAGAAATTATAAAAATAGAACCAAAATTAATGGTGAGTATTAAGAGGATCCAATTCTCAAGTGATTCAATGGAATTATGGGTTTGGAAGCTGAGCCACAATACATCACGTGGTAGAAACTAGAGCGTGTGTCTGTTTAAAGAACCAGAACGAGAGTGTTCCCCGAAATAACGAAAATCAGCGTGCAAGTAAATCTTAATTTCTGAACTCAAATGATGGCTTTCTCTTAAGAAAACACGAAGATGCAGACTCTGTGAAATAGCAAATAACTCAAACTTTAGAAAATGATTTTTTTATAACTTCCTTGAAAAAATAACAAGCAAACAAAACACAAAACTGTGAGTTTGTAGGCAAATCTAAATTATGAGTAAGAGCTTAAAACATCCCAGATTTTGTTTGTGTCTATATTTATGACTATTTTTTTTAGAGTAAATACCTTTATTACATAAGCTGAGACAGGAGGGAAAGAGACTTATCGCCATCCCGGGCCTTGACCCTCCTCGGCGGAACTCCAGCTCCTTGCCCTCCAGCACACAGCCATCTGCTCAGCCACACTGGCCTGCTCTTGAAGAATGCATGCAGGAAGCTTGCCTTCTGGAACCGCTCCTCTAAAAGACTGCTGATTTTGGCATTCTTTTTCCATTCTTCATATTTCTTCTGAATTTCGTTTGATTGTTTTTTGTTTAAAATCTCTTCCTGCTCAGGAGTCAGCATGGCCCCCACCTTGCTGCCCAGGGGCAGTGTCTAGTGGGACTTGTACCCCTGTCGGTAAGGTGCCGTCCACGAGCACTCATGCTCCTTGTTGGATGCATAATTAGACATCATCAATAATCCTTGTTTTGCACATACAACACTGTGAGCCCCAGGAGAAGTTGCCTACCTCTGGCCTCAAGGCTCGGCCTCGCGGCATGCAGACTCTGCGTGTGCCACCTGTGTGTACGCCGTGGGGGCCAATCTTAGGGCGGGCAGCAGGGCGTCCTAGCTCATATATTCACTTCTTGTGGTGGGGCTTTCTCTTGCCGCCCGCCCCCACTCCTTGCAGCGCCTGTGCCAGTTGTCCCGAGAGACGCCTGTGGTTTAGTGCCGGCTGCAAAGAGCTATGACTGTTTAGATGGGACCGTAATGTTTACTTCTGAATTGGAGCAAACTTAGTAACTGGTAATTAGTGAATATATTAATAATGATAATAACACCTATCATCTATTGAATATTTTCTCATGCCAAACACTGTGCTTAGCATTTGTGTACTTCTTCTCATTGTTTAGGTCCTCTTCTTGGGAATTACAGTTGTGTTATTAAAGCTTGTCATGGACAAGCTACTAGCTCCTGGTAACACAGCCGGTTAATGACAGAACACAAGCCATATTCCCCACTCCAAAGGTCATGTTTTTAATCACTACATACTGTGTCACTCTCTTTAGAAGTAATTCATTCTCCAGAAAAAAAATATGTATGCATATACTGTGTGTTGTGTGTATAAATATGGGTGGGTAGGTATGTAGGCAGGTGAGAAGGAAGAAGGAAAGAGGGAAGGTAGGAAGGTAGGAAGACAGAGTGACCGCTGAAGTATATACATATAGACATTCATGGGGAACATGTAAACTTGAAAAGGATTTCATTTATATTGCCTGAGGTCATGACTAAATCTGTCATAAAAAAACTATAACTCATTCAATTTTCATTTTATCTTGTGTGAGAACTAGAGAGAATAAGCATATGCTACTACTTATCCAGAAAAGGTAATTCTCTGATCCTGCATTATTTATTCATTTTAATCAACTACTAACAATAGCTCCAATTCAAGTGATTGTATTTATCTAGGACTTTCTGATACTGGGGATTAGTGTCAGACACAAATGGATTGTTTTTTAATTGCACGTAGTCTTTGAATTTTGTATTTCAAAACTCATTACGTATATTAATAGGGGGATTTATATTCATTTATGCAAGAAAGAATGTCCAGGGTTGTCAAGAGCAGTGCTACTGAAAGGGTGGTCATAGAGGGCTATGATTTGTGAACTGTTTGCCACTGGCCCAAAAGGTAAGTTCAGATTTACTATCCAAGGATAACTGTTTGCAAGATTGTATTCAGCCTTACATATGTATTTCTTCTTTGTAATTGTAATCATTATAGCTTTCTATAATTTAAAAGTTTTGTATGATGATCAAGTATTGCTTTTATAAGAAAAAATAATATGCTTTATATAATAAAAATGAAAAAATATAGTAACTGATGCCTAGAGCTCAGAATGATGCCATAAATGAGTCAGCATTTCTCATCAACATGCCAAGATGCTATTGATTTCTCCATCCTTCCTGCTCCCTAACTGAATTTGATATTGCTGGGTGCTTTATGTTCATGCTTTATTCATGGGGGATGTTGGGGAGATTGATCAATGGAATATGTCCAACACTTTGGATTATTTCTGAGTTTTCAGGGTTTTTTTTTTTTCCTCTGTAATTAGGCCTTCTGTTTTTCCAAATTTGCACCCATCGAAGTTAGGGTACTACCCTTCTACAGAGACTTTGGGGGAGGGACTGTATCTTCCTTGAAGATTACATTCCAAATGAATGGTTCCCATGTCCTTGAGAAAGACATTTTTGGGTCATAAAACTGGCCATAGGCTTTTCAAAAGTTTTATATACATCACAAAAGGGCAGAGAAAGAATTTACAAGTTTTCTCTACGAAAAGGGAGGTCAGGGACCTAGACAGATGCAGGAAGAAGCCTGTCTAATCTTTAGTTAAGCTGAGAGGGACATTAAGGTAGTTTTGGTCAAAAAAAACATTCCTTGGATAGACTTGTTAAACACTGCTCCTGTAGGACATGGTAAGGACATGCGGTACTCCTTTTTCACTTAGAAATTTCAGGTAAGTTTTCCTAGTGTAGGTATTTCAATAATCACATAGGTGGGAGGTGATTACTTCTTTGACCAGGGTGGTGGCAGTCATGGTGGTGGTAAAAAGTAATCAAATAAAAAAATTTTTTAATTAAAATTAACTAATTTTTTTTAAAGATAGGACAACTTGCTGATTGAACAAATGTGAGGTATTGGAGAAAGACATGAGTCGATAATGCACTATTTTTTTTTTTTTTAAATCTGAGCATGGGAAAACTGGAGTTTTCATTAATTTTGCTTTTATGGAATTGGTCATCAATTAGCAATCAAACTATGTCTTATTTTACATACTATCTATGAGTTTTAAAAAAAAATTCTCCACAGTATGTTGATTCTCTGCAATATTTTCTTTTCACCGTCATTTCATATCCAATGCTTAGCCTTTCTTCCGGAGTCTGCTCTTATGGTATCTTTTCTACAAAATCATTCCCGCTATTCCCAGCCTGATATGATGATGACGATACTATTATTGATGCTGCTACTGTGTTGATAAAATTTTTAGTGGTTATCCTCTGTGATTGGTACTATACTAAGGACTTTACATTAATTGCCTAATGTAATCCTTTTAGCATCTCAGTGAAGTCTGTCATTATTATTTACTTGTTTTTACAAATGAAAAGGCTAAGACTTAGAGATGTTGTCTCTCTTAGAGATTAGGACACAATGCCAGAAGTGGTGGCACCAGTACAATTATTCAGTTCTCTTTAACTCAGAGGACCAATCTCTTAAACTTCTAGAATGACTAATTAAATGCAATTATTGATGAATGACTGTTTGTTCTGTAGCCTGTGTTTAGTTTCCCCAGGTGACTGCATTTGTAATTTAATTAATCCTGTGCATCCATCCTTTCTTTCTCTCAGTTACCCCTGTGGTTACTGCTGCTGTTCACTTTTCATAGTTCTCTACTGAGTCTTTTTGTTTCTAGTTCTCTCCTGAATTGTTTTTAAAAGAGGGCTTGTTTCTATATTTCAAATAATGTAGCAAGATCCCCTGGCAAGTTATTTATATAAAGCAAATGGGTTTTATTAAAGGTCATATTTACCTAACTGATAATTCTATCTACTCACATTGTTCATTACCTAATTATTTCTCTATTGACTGGTATTAATACATTTTCACAATGTGAATAATATACACTGTATTGGAGAAGTAGAGCAGGGAGGAACTTGAACATCATTTGGTGCATCCTTCTACTCGAAGGAAAATTCTCTGCACAGCTTCTCTGACAAAGTACTGCTCTTTTTCTGATTAATTATGGCAGTGAAGGAATAATAGATAATCTCAATGCATTCAGTTTTATTATTGAATAAATATGTGTTTCACATTATCCACAAGGGTTAGATGAAATATTCCTCTTTGTAACTTTTCAACCATTGCTTCTAGTTCTGACTGCTCAAGAAATAAAAATAAATTTAAGATACAGACTATGTCACATGCTCAAAAGCGTTAGCACTCCCTTCATGTGCCTCCTGAGGCAGCTTTCCGCAGGCTAGCTCTATACAGTGCTCTCAAATACTTTGTTGACATCATCTTATTCCCTTCAAGGGGCTCTAATTTTTTTTATTCCCTGACAAGAAAAAAGAGAGATATTCATTGCTTTAGGTTGTCATATTGATCGCAAACAGGCCAATTCACAAGTGCCACTAAGATAAGATCTAGTTCTGAAATCACCAACCCTTCTAGGGATTTATTCTGTGAAAGTTGATATAAGTGGAGCCATTTTAAAGTAGAACCAGAGCAGCCATCCTAAAGAACTGCTTTGCACATCTTGCTCCTTGAACCTTTGGGCTGTTTGAATTGGATGAGGCCTTTGGACTGGGCGGAGTCAATGTTGTGTTACCAACAATTATTTGTAAAAACAGCAGGAGACTGGACATCCTGACCACAAGGATTGATGATTATAAACTCTCTATCTGAAGATAGAATCAATGTCTAGTCATTTATAGGTAAAGATTAACCCAGGTTGTCAGCACCATTAAGAATTCTTTCTTTTAATTTAATTATTCCTTTGTTTTTCTTACAAAAATCCCCTTGCCTTTCTCCTGTAATTGGGACACTTTCTGGGTTTCTGCCTGCATCTGTGCTCCCAGAATTGCAATCCTTTGATCACAAATAAACAGTTATTGCCTCTCATTTCAGATTTTAAACTTTAGGTTAACGATTCCAGTCAGTAGCTTACGTATTCATGCACACTTAGTTTATTGACAGAAATAACCGTATAGACAATATCACTGAGCTACCCAAGTGTTTGTTGGCACTGTAGGCCCTCTATTCTATGATAAACAAGTTCTGTTTTTCCCATTTGGTCTCTTTGTCTTCTGTATAACAGGTTTTAAATCTGATAGTCTTTTCCTAAATTAGAGCTAGTGAAGATCTATTCTATCCATCAAATAGTCTTTATTTCTTTTGTTGTTGTTTTTTTAATTATCATTAGCATGAAATGATAATCTTGGCCAACCTGGAAGGGGAACTGTATTGAAGTTTAGTTTTAGCTGGAACTTCTGCTATACATACATTTGATTCTTATTATTTGCCACAGTAGTGTTGCAGAAAGTTACCACAGACACTGAGTTCGTGAATACGGAACACTAGCTCCTAAAGGAAATGCAGGGTTAGGTTCTGGAAAGCCTCTGATCACAACATTTTTATCAACTGAATCATCATTTATGTTATGTAGGCTTTCTTACCAACAACATCCATGTAAAACAAGCCAGTCTTTTTATTGTAGAAGACCTGCTCTTTCATAAAACTCTTTTTTTCTGAATAACACTAAATAAGTATTTTTCTGATTCTTCCATATACCCTTGGTTTGAAGAACCTGCCTCACGTGCAAGTTTTTCATTCTGTATTACCTTTTGAAATGTTCGAGTCAGCCAGCCCTAGCTAAAAAAGGGTTTAACATTTCTCTGACCCTGGGTAATGTGACTGTAAATTTTGTTGGCTTTCAGCCTTACAACAATGCCGTCCACTATGATTTTTTTTTAATTGGTCTATCGCATAATGAGTCTACAAATCGAGCCACTTTCTTATCTTTTGCATAGTTTCATCATGTATGTGTGTGTGTATTCTGTAACATAACAATATCATACTTAAGCACACCATATGACATTTTAGGTGAAATGTTCAAATTAAAACTATAAATTATTACACCCATACTATTACCCTACCAACCACACTCTAGCAGGCATTACTTCTGCTGGACCCTGTATGTTATTCTAGCACTTTCTGGAGTGGTCTCACATGAAGATTGGTGAATTTCCTCTTCCTTTTTCTCTGTGTACCTTATTGTTGATTCATTATGGTGGTATATAAATATGATAAAATTTGGGGAAATTTTATTAGGGAACTACTTAAATGTTAAAAATTTGACAAAGTAAAAAAAATGATAAACTTCCAAACATCATATTTGATGGTGAGATAGGAAGTTGGGGAGAATCATAAAAAATTGACAATTTCCTCAACTCACAAACCTCTAAGTCAGTACTGAGGTATGAAATTGAAACGTGGAGTCCCCAAAATAGTTTTTTCAATAACCTAGAGTTGCTTCCTTTTTAACTTTAGAAACATACCTTTTCAGAAACTACCAAAATTATTCAGAAAAGTTTTTTAGTCATCTACTTTAGCTGAATTCAAATAATTAAAATTCAATAATATTTTAAAAGTGGAAACATTTATTTTTGATTGTATTACATAAAAATGATTTATATATGCCTGTAAGTGTGGAAAGAGGCCTACAGTGATGGCTTCTTGGGGTACTGAAGTTGTTTTTAGTAATAGTTTTGCTGTGGTCTTTTTTTTTTAAGATTTTATTTATTTTATTTTTATACATGGGGGAAGTGGGGAGAAAGAGAGGAAGAGAAACATCAATGTGTGGTTGCCTCTTGTGTGCCCCCTACTGGGGACCTGGCCCACAACACAGGCATGTGTCCTGATTGGGGAATCGAACTGGTGACCCTTTGGTTTGCAGGCCGACACTCAATCTACTGAGCTACGCCAACCAGGGTGCTGTGGGTTTTTTTTTTTCTTCTCTCTCTTTTTTGCATTTTTCAATAGGGTCTTAAAAATGAACTAATATTAACAAAGTTTGACATCTGCCTTGACAGCATAAAAATTTAAAGATTATTATTTTAAGTAAAACAATATGTTTGCTTGTGTATTTATGTACATACACATCTATATGTTCATTTACATATTATAAACAGAAATCTTTTAGTAGTAATAGCCCCTTTTATGAAAATTAGAGAACTAAGAAGAGCAATACTTAACAAATTAGAGTATTAAGTGGAGAAGACTTCAAGTTCAATAGGCCACATACACACGCACACAATTCAATATTGGCATTTACTGTGCGCTGTACCTAATTAATTTGCCTTTAATGAGATGCTCAAGTCTGCATGTTGCAAACAGTTCATTGTTATAAAATGTCTTATTTCCATTAATTTATAAAAATATTTATTTCTACCAAAATATATATAGAGTATTATAAGGAAGATTGTATATATAATATATTTGCATGTATCACATGCTTTTGTATGTAGACTATATAGTTGTGTATATATAACACTTTTAGGAGTAATATGCTTAATGATATGGTTTTATGGGATATTTGTTGTAAAGCATCTATTCAGTTAATATAAATTAAGGTAGACCATGGATTGAAAAATACACAATTACATAACAAGATGTTGAGAACAACAGAAAGAAGATGACGATGCTATTTATAGCTGCATGTAAAGTAAGTCAAGGTCACAGCTGGATTTCAACTACAGTGCTTCTCAGATATTATTGTTCTGATTATCTCCATTTTTTTCTTGTAAAATGACTATCAGTTCTTACATTGAACTGCTTGGTTAGACCATCTCTGTTTTACATTTATTGCTCTCATTTTCATTTCTTTGTCAAAATTAGTTTCTATCTCTTCTAAAGTAATATTTAGTTCAGAATTTCTGTAAGTTTTCAGGAGGTAGTGTTCTGTTCCCTTTTTATTAACATGTTATTCTTGGTTTATGGACTAACTTTTTAAATTTTTGAGGATGCTCCCTCACAAATTCTGTTTGCTGGAAAAATCTGCTAGGGGGCTTTCTGTTCTCAGTGGGGCTGGCCTCCGAATTGGCTTCAGTTTCATGCGGTAAGTTGGGAACCAGGGGAACTGGCCTCTGTGTCTGTAGGTGGTTCTCAAATTCCCAAAAGGAGGGGTCTTTGCTTGGGATATAGTAATCTTTTTTGGAGTAGAATCTCCCTTCTACTTTAAATTATCTCTGTAGAAATCATCTAACTGCTGGGATTTATTTATTTATTTATTTATTTATTTATTTATTTATAAATTCTGGGAGTGGAGAAGAATGAGGCTGAGGTCAACTTTTCCATGTAATGCATCTTCATGTTTTCAGTCTCAGGTCTCATCCCGAGCTTTCTAGTTTTCTGCAGGCCATTTTTCTCCTTCTGAATTATATATCCTCCACCTTACAAACTCAAAGGCAATTTTTTCTTAGGTCTATTTTGGTGGTTATTATAATTCCATCATTTTTTCTTTTTTAGACATTTATTCTCCTTTACCTCCTACTGTTGTTCCTCTTCTCATGCACTTCCTAATGAGAAGTTTATACATTTATGAGCTTTTTATTAGGGGAATTATAATACAGAAGGAAAAAGCACATATGTTCAAACTTCCATTTTTCACTGGGAGCTCCGAGACTGAGAAACTGATGTTCTTTGTCCCAGTAAGCAGAATACGGACAGGCTTCTGGAAATTGGATATGGGAGGTTAGTAAATGAAATGTACATTTCAAGATGGTCAGGTAAGTCGTCTGAGTCAAGGAAGAGACAACTGACATGATTTATACTCTAGAAGTAGGTTTGGAAAAGGTAGGTGGCAGGTTGTGCAGAGTAGAGAGTGACTCTAACTTAATTTGACCCATCCTCTAGGACCCTGAAAATACTTTTCTTTTTTAAATAGGGAGATATGGTGTGAAATCCTAATCAACTTTTTTAGTGAGATACAATGTTTTTGTAAAATGAACCACATATTTGTACTTGCTGCCTTTTAAATGCTAAATTTCTTTTAGTCATAAAATCTATATATAATATAGACTCAAGATGAAAAAGACCTTCAAACTCTAGGAGTGCCCAGGCTTATGATTTAATACTAGCTGAAATGAGGGCATAAATTATCTATTGTACCATTATTTTCCCACCAAGAAAAAAAATAGAATTAATGCTTTGTGCTTTGTCAGCTTGTCTCCTGGGTGATGAAAGCAGGGCTGAGCCTGAATAAATGTGAAGGGAGAAATACATTGATTCAGGTTCATAGTGAGATGTGACTGTAAGAGAAATTTACACAATTAATATTCAGGAAAGTATGAAAGCCCCCAAAAGGGGGGCCTCAGATAAAATTAATGCCTTTAAAAATCCTGACAGCAGAAAAGGCTATTATAATCATTATGCTCAAAAACAAAATGACCACCTGCTATAACCTTTCTTATGTTGGCATAGCAGAACAAATAATGTGCTAGAAAAAGAGTACTGTAAAATACCATTTTATTTTTGCTAGAAATCAAACATCACTATTTGCTGAAGACTTATGACACTTTTGGAAGGAGAATTTTTTTTTTAAAGAACTTGATACTAAATCCATGTGTATTGTTGAGTATTTAACCAATGAGGTTTTCCTAAGATGTTACTTTTATCCTAAATTTACATGATCCTGGATCATATGATTACTGGCTCATGATATTACCTCATACAGTAATTCAACATGTATAATAACCTGTCATATATATATATATATATATACACACACGCACACACACAAATATAGTAGGAAGTTAATATGTATGTGACAGAAAATACATAACATAGAGAAAATTATGAGTTAAGAGAAGATGATATTAACTTTTTCAAAAGAGGTGATATTGTGATTAGTAAGTTTAGGAAGAAGGAAAATTACTAAATCAAATTAATATTCAAGAGAAAATATCTACAGAGACAAATATATACAAACTCAGGCATCTTAAGAATTTCAAAGAAAGAATTAGCAGGGTATATGTGTGAAGAAGAATCATTTATTGAAATATATGATGGGTTATAAAAATGGCAAATATAAATTCTTTCAGTTGAATGCACCATATTACCTGTAAGAGTTTTGTAAAGAATTCATGCACATTTAAGGCTTTATTAAATGTGGGGATTCGGGCCAATTCTTAATTAGTCAAACAGTATTTTGAGAATAGACTATGGAAAGATAGTGGATGCTTAAGGTAAATGTGAACAGAAAAAGGAATGAGAGGAAAAAGGGAAGGAAGGAGGGAGGGAGGAAGAGGAAGAGATAAGCAGACATGAAAGCATGCAGCAACCAGAAAAAGTTGTTTATGTTCCTGACTTTTCATTTCATCATCCCCATTAGCACTTTAAGCCTTGATGGTGCCATTTCTCTCTCTCTGCAGTCATCTCATTCCTCAATTACATCATATATTATTTCTTTGAAAAACAAAAGAGCAGTATTACCAACTTCAAAATGCCATTTTTAGGATTACATGAAATGTTGAAGGTGGAAATATATCGAACAGAAAAATGTAGTGTTAAATTATACTTGCTCATAATACAATAAATTATTGCAAAAAAATGACTGATATTGAATTTGTGTTAATCTCTTCCTCAACTTTGACACGGCATCCACAGAGTCTATGAAATGAAGCAGCAGTGTTAGGCTCAAATGAACCTTATGGGTCAAATTTTAGCCTTTAGACCTATTCATCTTTTCTTATAGGCTGTTATACCTCTTCAAAATCTCTTGCGTAACAACGTTGAGCTGTGCAAGTCATAATCAGTATTATGGATGCTCACATAGTGTGTTTTTTCACCAGGGGGAGACAAAGAGTGCAAACTCTGTTTGCACAGTGCAAACTTGGCAAAGGGGAAGGTAAAGATCAATCTTATGGGCTAGAGTAGTTAATTTGAAATGCATTCAACTGTGTAATGTGTCCTTCCACCCTGATGAGCAAGGTAGATGAGAACTCTTTTCTCAAGTGCTCACGTATTTTTGGAAGGAGAGAGGAAATAAGTTCTTTCGATATTACTAAACTCTAAGAAGAAAATAAATAAATCAGAGTAATGAGTAGTAATGGGAAACCCTCTATTTTGTCCAGAATGGTCTGGGAATGGGTGTACAAGCTTAGATATTCAGGGAAGGACTCTGAGGAGGGGGGTACATTTGAGCTGAGACAGAATGATGAGAGGAGGCAACCATGCAAAGGCCTGGTAGAGGGTGCAGAGACCCAAGATTTGGCTTAGCCCAACAAAAACAACAGGAAGTGGAAGTTGGGAATACATCTCTGAGGTGCATGTGGCTAGGTGATGGGTTATAATCCAACAGAAATTCTTAGATTTCTGGCCAAAGAGGACAAGCTCAGCTGATAATTTAATACAATTTATAATTTTAAGATAATATCAGTTTTGATTTTTCTCTAAAATGCATTGTTTACATATAGTTTTTTCCTGACATATTTTGTCTTTGTTTTATGGTCACCGTGCATATTAACATTCTTTCAGTACTGTTTTAAAGGATATTATAATTATCCTGATCAACTGTAAAAGCTACATTATATTCTTAACTGTTGTAATACATACCCACGGCTGATATCTTCTGGCAACTTATCATCTCTATTTTGAACAGTAATGGAATTGTTTTGAAAATAGAAAGAAACAGCACAAAATACCACAATGATAATTTTCTGAATGGATATTTTAATTTTCCTTTTGGTCGTGGTTATGTGTGTCAGTGTATGTAGATACTAGAAGGGTTTTTTTTCCTCAAAGGAAATCATGACTTTTATTGTTTTGACTTTAAGTTATCTTTTCTGGCCTTAGATTTCACTGCCTTCTGCTTTCAGCAGACTCACAGCATTAATACAAACAGTTATAGTCTCAAACCACAAATATACATATTTGTATGAGATACAGGAAAGTCAAGGAGCATCATTGAAGAGATTTTAATAGAAGGCTAATGGGAAAAATTGAATGAGTAAACATTTTTTAAATACACACTGCTTCCCAAATGTTCCTTTCTGACATGGTCAGCATTAGCTTTTTTATTTTTATTTTTATTTTTATTTTATTTTGGAGTTGAGACGCTCTCAGTTTCACACACATGCAAGAAATACATAATGCACCTATTAAGTGATACTGATAGTCAGCATACAAAATTACACATTAAAACTGCAGGTTGTAATTCTAAGCAGGTGGTAACCCATAACATTTATATCTTTGATTAAATTTTATTTTTATTTATTTATGGAACTATAAAATTTCCTAATGAAACATGTTCAGAAAAAGCCAAAGTAGAGACGATTATTAGCTGGGTTTATATTGCTGAAGACATAAAAATTAACAAGTAAACGTAGAAAACATAACTGTCAAATTATTTACAGCTTCTCTTTAGCATAAATAGTTTTAAGGCTGCCTATATATATGTTCGGGAAGATTTGGCAGCAGATGAAGTGAAACAATTCAATTAGAAAATACAAAAACATTTCCCCAAGTCCCAGCTTATTTAGCAATAAATAGCATATCGGGGTGTGTAGGGCAACAAGGATCCGGTGTAGACCGTCACTCACGAGGTATTGAGCTGGGGAGGAACATGTGGATATTGGAACGTAGGCACAAGTGAAGATTTGCGATAAGAATTTGTAAGACCAAGGCTAAAGCATACATGGTTACCGCTTTCTGGAAGAGAGAGAACTCTAGAAGTTTGAGAAAAAAATTCAAGGGAAACAACAATAGGAATTACCAGTTTTAAATATTTTATAGTCCTGGCTTTAGGATGGTATTTATGGCCTGGTAGTGAAGCTGAATCAGCAACTCAGGTGAGGAAAGGGAATTTTGACCCAGTGGTTCCTCTAATGCTTCTTGCAAGCAAAGGCTGGACCTAATGTTGTATAGATTCCAGTGGGCCTGAAAGTGTGACCTGTGTGAGAGGTGAAAGTCATTTCTAAAGGTTGGAAGGCAGCCGTGTGCTAATTTTGTAAGAGAAAAGGTGGGAAATAGGAGACCTCATGCTACACGCAGCTAGGTCTGACTAATAGGCCTGTCTCTCTCCACACGCCCCACCGCTGCTCCCCACTAAAAAAAAAGTGTCTATCACTTCCTCTGCTTCTGTTTTTTTTTAAATAAGACAAATCAGTACTTACAGAGTAGTTACAGGGATATAAAGTACAGCATAGGAAGTATAGTCGATAATATTGTAGTAACTGTGTATGTTGTCAATTTGCTTCATCACCACCCCAGCCCAGCTTTAGGGCAAGGATACACCTCTAAATGGACAGAAGAGGAAAACCCTCTTGCCATGCTTGATTTTTCTGCTCAGCACACGTACAGTCATTTCCTCCCTGGCTTGGACAGTGTTTATTATATCTATTGCTTATTTATGTGCATCTTTGAGCTCTCATTTGATTAAAAGTTTGTTGTTGAGAGCGTAACTCATATTTGATTCATGTTTGTGTCCCTTCACCAGGCACATATGATGATGTCTTTTATGTAGTTGGTACAATACATTTTTCAAACCGTCGACTTACTTTAATCAATATGAAGCAGCCTGATGATTTATCCTGTTACTACGAAAGCCGAGAGCCCCATGGAGATAGTAGGACAGTGAAGTGAATGTGATCAGTTCTGCTGCACTAATAGCAACATATTTATAGGTAATATTTAATTTAAAAAAACCTTTCTCTTGGAAATTGCATTGTAGTGCTAAAGAGGTATTAAGCATCTGAAAGGAACCCATATTCCTTTGGGTTATTTTAAATTATATACTAGCTACATTTTAAACATAAATTTATACCAGACACCATGAAAGTGTTTTATATGATTTAAACAATATTTAATCATGGTTTAGGTTAGCTATCTTTCTTGTAGAACTTCATGTGTTTAGCATAGAGATAAGATCATTCTTTTTTTGTTTTTATTTTTAGTTTGTGTCCATTTTCTGAGTCTTATGGAAAAAAGGAGTATTTTTTAGCATGAATATAAGTAATTATCCCTCAATGTAAGGACTAAAGATATACATTTAATTTTATATGTGATAAAAATAAATGACAGGATCTATATTTAAGTATCTAAAATTAATACGAATAAATATAATAAATATATTTGCATACATATATAACTAAATACAAGATAGTTATTAAAATTTTTTTTCAGTGAATGTTTATGCTGTGATAATATCCATCAATATACCTATGAATCAAAATGTCAATATTTACTTTCCTTTTAAATTTAAAAATGAGCAAATAAATTTACATTGTGACTCTCATTTTCTAAAGTGACATAATATATATTGGAAACTGACAAAAAATTTATGAATCCCAAAAATCACTAGACTTGAAAGGATCTTTTCAAGGAATAACTCCTTTGAGAATTTGTGTTCTTATATTAAAACTGAGTTAATAATAAATCAGTGTAATATATTTATTTACTTTGATAGACACCAAATATTTATATTAACCTGTAAAGATTTATCCTACATTTATAATTTTAAAATTGATATAGATATGAAAGTTATTTGCAACTAAAATGATTTATTCCAGTGTAGAACATTTATCTATGTAATTGAAAGATTTAAAAGCAGAATGAGGTCACGAATGAATAATAACACATTTTTCATTTGATTTGAGTCCCTGACCCCAAGTATAGATTGCTGTTGATAAGCTGTAGAAAACCAGATAGATTACACGTTTTAACCCAGTATCAGTCAATGAAATTAGAATAGGTTTTATTTTATTTGCCTAAATGTTTCCAATTGTATCTTTAGATGTTTGCTTGTAAATAGCACAAGCCCATTTTGAAGTAGTTCAGTTAAAATATGAATTTTATTAAGAGGGCCTTGGTTGTCTCATTAAACCCATAGATGGAAATGTGCCTGGGCTATAGAATGAGTTATATACCGAAAGGCTTGTCCATTGTTAGATCTCTCCACTTTCCTCCCTCCTCTGCATATTACCTTCATACTTTTCTCTCCTTCTGAAATTCTGCCACTTTCACTTCTCAGTTTTATATGACAGAACATATAGTAGCTGATACATCCCAAGGCTAACATTTCTTATAATGTTAACCCCTAGGAAGAGAGTAGCTATCTTATTACCCTTAGGGATGAATTGATTGGTTCAGCTAGGCCTGATACTCGCCTCTTACCGATCTGTCATGGCCTGAAGTCGGGACATATTGAACCGTGGCTGTTTCAGCTGCCATACAACGATGCTACTGTGGAGAGTAGGACCAATAAAATGGCATTGGTCTGATCAAAGCAGCATAAAATATATAAAACAAAATGAAGTCACTCATGTCAATCAAGATGGCCGCCAGTCAGCCATGACACTTTGGTTTAAGAGGGAAACTACCTAAGTCATGCTAGACACATCTGGCAAGGAGACATACCTAAGATATATGCACACATGACTGAAGCAACTGTGTCTGCAGAACAGAACCACGCACAGATAGGCTCCTGGGAAAATTCTCCACTTGCTATCAGGGGTGCCAAGACACCTATCAAAAAACCCAGAAGGATGGAGTACACCACTTTCAAAATATAACTGAGGCAGGTTCCAGACCACTGCTGAGACAGACGAGCCCCACACACCGCAGTGCTGCTGCATGCCACGCTGATGTCCCTTGGCATCGGCTGCCAGAGGCTCTGCCCTGATGGACTGAGGACTTTGTCTGCCCTGCTGTCCCCCTGGCTCCGGAGATGCTTCCTTGCAAGATGCTGATGACTTCCTTGCCTACTGTCCTGTCTCCTGGACCTGTAGACTGAGACTCTGGGACTTGGGTCCGTTATTCCCCACTGATTGCTCTGTGTGTTATATTTCTCTTAGATTGTTAAAGATACTAGATTGTCAGTAAGATATTAATGTTGATGTTCTACTTTGAATGAACCTGCATTCAAGTAAGGCTGAGTGAACAGCATAGTTAGCTTGTGTGACTCTTGTCTATTTCTTTTTTTTTTCTTTTCTTTCTTAAAAAATATTTTATTCATTTTTTTTAGAGAGAAGGGAAGGGAGGGAGAAAGAGAGAGAAACGTCAATGTGTGGTTGCCTCTGAAGTGGCCCCTTACTGGGGACCTGGCCCGCAACCCAGGCATGTGCCCTGACTAGGGAATTGAACCGGCGACCCTTTGGTTTGTAGGCTGGTGCTTAATCCACTGAGCTACACCAGCCAGGGCTCTTGTCTATTTCTTGGTGCCAGGTTGCTCAGTAGGCAGCTAGCCAAGTACTTGCCCACTGACTTATAGGAAAGACTGTATCATGAACATACCCTCGCTAGAGTTATGCCAGTGGAAGGGACAGTTCCCAAACTAAGGGACAGTTCCAAGCTTAGGCCAGTACAACTGCTCCTAGTTTTAGAAGGAAAGAAAAATATGAAGTTAATATGTAGAAGAGGGAGGACAGTTCCAAGCAGGAGTGTTGGTCAGATAATTCGGCGGATTTTTTCTAATCAAACCAATTCCTTGGAACCTCAGCACACATGCATACCTTTTGTTTAAAAAAAAAAAAATCACATAATATACTCACGTGTTGCCGGTTGGGAAGTAGACATTGAGGCAGTGATTATTGCACAAAGATTTTAATTGGGAATTCTCTTGAGGTAAAACCCAGTAGAAGGAAAGGAAGGGGTAGAAGCAAGATTGGGCAGAGATCTGGTTTCAACAATGGCTCTGCTGACCCTACGGGGTGTTTCGCAGTTGTCCTGGTCTAAGTACCGGTGAGAAGTTTGGACCTTTACAACCCTGCATCAGTGAGTCTGTGTATGCAAGCTGACCTAGGAAGGAAGCATGTCCTTGAGCCGAGTAACTTGCTGTACCTAAGGCAATTCCGAAAGCAGGCCTACAGTGAAAGGTTGGTAACACTCTCAAAAACTGGGGGAATAAGTTGTTTATACCTAGAAGTGGGATGTGGGTAAGCACATGTTATATTTCTCCCTTGCATTTCCTGAATACAACTTCTCAAATAAATCCAGAGAACAGTTCCTCTGGTATTCCAGGGTGGCTTCAGTCACGCACAAAATGAGTAGAGGGAGGGTAGTGGGATGAATGATAACCAATCCTGATGAATATAGACTAGGGCATGCAATTAGTGTTCAACTTCCTCCTCTACTATCCATTCACAAGTGTCCTCATTCTCAGCTGGTATCTCTGCTAGTCTCAACAGCTTAAGTGGTGCTGTGACCCAGACCTGATCCCCAAGGGGCTTGAGCCCCAGTCAATGTTCTCGTCTCAAGTTGTCGCTGCTGTGCTTGTTATTTACCAACAAAAGTGGGTCACATCTGTGTGTCAAAATACTCCTTCCCCCATTATTGGTGATCATGCCTATAAAACCCATGAAGATGGTAACTCCTTGCTTGCTAGGTTAGCGCAAACAGCCAGAAAAGCCCAGGCAGAACCCGTTTCTTGCAGTTTAATGAAACTTTTGCTGTCTATTCTGGCTTTGTGACACAAGACCTCCAAAGCTGCAGCACTCAAAGGTGGGAGGATGGGAAGCACACATTTCCCTACTGGACAATGAAAATGACAATAAGTGAGACCACTCCTGCTTCCATCTCTTGTTTCCTAGACCCATGCATTCTTCCTATAGGCTATAACTGGATGTAAAAGTCTTGATCGAGTGCAAAGTACATCCTAGAAGAAGGTTGCACTCCAGCCCCACGGTGTATCACCTTTGACCTGGCAACAAGCTGTGACTACATCACACTGTCCATTAGGCTGGCAGTTTCCGAGTGATGTGATATATGATCTGACCATGTAACTTTTCGGTTGGGTGCCTGCCCACTCTTGAACGCCCTTTGCTGTATAAAGGAGGTCTAATGTGATATTACATGTCATCCCTTGCTCAAGATATACACACTATTGAAGCTTAAGGATGGTAGGGTTAACTCTAGTCAAGTGGACAGCAAAACAAAGCCAGACCTCAAATTTATTTTTAATCTTATCAGAATGAATTGCTGTTCCTTCCAGGGTACTGACAAATCTGGCTGGGTTTCATCCTTACTTCAATCTTGGCTATTATTTTAGTGTGTAGGAGGATATGTGGGGGCAGATTCTGAAGGGGACACATGTTGTCCTACAGGGTATTATTAAGTCTCTACATAGTCTTCAGATAAATTCATTTATATCTCAAAGGGGTCACAGCAACCTGTGCATCAACAGAGATGTTTACAGCTTCTGTCTCAGGATCCTGTTCTTTCCCAAGAAGGACATTGATCTTGGCTTCTAGGCTGGGATTTTCACCTCCTCTGCTGTTTTGTTACTCTGCTGATTAAGCCTGGGGCCTGGACATGGACTTTCTCTGCTCTCACATGGAAGGGGATAAGAACCTCCTCATATGCTGCTACTTAGGAAACTTTTTGAATTTCATATTTGGCTTTTAATTACAGATCCCAGCTTTTTGTTTTCTTTTTCCAAGGTGTCAATTTTGCTTAGCAACAGCTCTGCTATTCAGTCTTTATAGTTATTATTTTTCTGAAACTTCCTAAATATTTGATATATTTCCCACAAGAATAGGCTATAGTTTACCACCAGTGAGTTTTAATAATGTGCTCTACCTCATGCCATGCTTGGTTGCAACATAGTCTCATGGAAGGCCTTAACCAGCCCCATGGCAATTGGGTAAATTTAATCCATTTTCACTTTTTATGAGACTAGCATATCTGGAATTATTTTTACCATTCTATGTTTTCTATTTATTGTGCTTTCTCTGTGTTTTTGTGTTTTGTTTTGATTTTCCTTTATGTACTTAATGAAATAATTACTGGTTGTTGTGCTTATGCTGGCTCCTCTCCTTGTTTCAAAGCTACATATTTTATTGATATTATTTTAGAAGCTACTTTTAAGTCTTTAAATATGTACTTTATTTGACATAATGTAAAATTAATCCTTGTCTTTATCCTTTTCTAAGACAATAACTTTATTTTGAGTTCCATATGTATACATGGTGTTCAATCTCTCTGCTGGTGTCTTTGTCTCTCTCACCTGCCTATATACTATAACACATACTATATATTGGAATACATACATATATACACACTGGATGTACACCACACACACATGTCAATTCCCTTTTAAAAGAATACATATTAGATATATGTGTTAATTTACTCTTGCTGCTGTTAACAAATTGCCATGAATTTAGTGGCTTAAAAACAACACAAATTGATTATCTTGCAGTTGTGAAGGCAGGAAGTCTGGAATGTGTTTCTGTGTGATAAAATCAAATTGTTGGCAGGGTTGTGCTCATTCTGGAGGCTTTAGGGTAGAACTTGTTTCTCCCCTTTTCTGCTGTAGAGGGAATCAAGGCTGATACCAAAGATGAAATGCTAATTGCCCTGACTTATGATGTAAATACTTCTCTCCCACCTCTGTAAGCCCTTTTCACGCCAAATCTAAACTATACCTCCCAATACCCTCCCCCACTTAGCCCAGCATAAAAGGAATGCGGGGCTATTGTTCTGGGCTCAGAATTTGGAGTTTGTCTCCTCTGGGCCCGTTCTCGTAAATAAAGATCCTGCTCCTAACCCCTCAGTGTCTGGTCGTTTCATTTTTCCATAACACTACTTTCTAAAGTTCACTTGCATTCCTTGCTTTGTGGATTCCCTCTCTATTTTGAAGCTGCTATTGGAATCATTCTGACCTCTGCTACCATTGTCACATTTTCTTCTTTGACTCTTTTAAGGACTCTTGTGATTACATTAGAACCTTTCAAATAGGCCGGGATAATCTCCCCATCTCAAGATTCCTTAACTCATCACATCTGCGAAGCCCATTTACGGTGTATGGGAACGTATTCACAGGTTTGGGTGATTAGGGCATGGATACGTTTGGGCAGCCGTTTCTCTGCTTACTACCTCGGTACTCCTTCAGTGAAGGTCTGTGAGTTATACAGATTTTCGGTCATTTTCTAAAATTATTTTTCCTGAAGTCTTAAAATATACTAGTATGTTGGGACTCTTTATTGACTGTAATGTTCAGGCAGCACTTCTGGTATCTGCTCTGCAGAAGAGAAGTTTACTGTCAGTCTAATTGCTGTCCTTTATTGGAAATTTGCTTTTTCTCTCTAGTTACTTCTAAGGGTTTCCCTTTTCTTCAATATTCAGCATTTTGCCACACTGTGTTTAGGGGTAGAATTATTTAACTATGTCCTGTTTGTGCTTTTTGTGCTCTTTAAAATTGTGGGTTCAGGTTTTAGGTTAAAAAATAATCACATTAATAATTTCTTCAAATACAGATTACCACTCATTTTCTCCATTCTCTTTTTCTGGGACTACTTTTAAACATAATTGATACTTTACATTCTATTCATACCTCTGACCTAAACACTTTCAACTCTCAGGGCTTTGAGTTTCTAAACTATCTTCAAATTTACTAATTTTCTTTCCAACTATGTTTAATCAGCCTTTTAATTTATTCTTGGAATTTTTAATTTTAATAGCTATTTTTAGAAATTCTTTGTTTCTCAAACTAGTATTTTATATTTAAAAAATTCTGTTTTATGGTGTCTATTTCTTCTCTGAGCACTTCAATTAGTTTTTCATTTCTCATTTTCTTTTTTATAACTGCTGTAAAATGATTTTAGTTTTTTTAGGTTCTTGCCAGTGCTACTTCTCTAATTCTCTTCTTTGTTTTATCAGTTAACTCTAACGTTAGGCTGGTTTTGTTCATGCTGCATAATTATATGTTTTCAACATTTTAATATTACTTCTCTATGTGTTGCCCTTTGACTCCTTACCACTGCTCTCCAAAATTTATATTCTTCACCATTCTGAGAAGTGCTATTTTTTATTCAAGAGCTCAAATCTATTCCCCTTTATGCTTCAACCTAAGGCCACATCTGTTTAAGTTTGGGCTTTAACACATTCTTTAGTTCTATTTTAGGTTCCACTGTCCTGACAGATGACATGATTTTGGCTGCTACTTAGTGTTCTTATTTTCAATTTTCTTTTTGGTTCTGATGCTTCAAAATTACTTTTCAGGTTCTTTCTTTTGAGCAGGGTGATGTATTTATTATTGATAATTCATAATTTATTCAGTGTTTTTATTTGCTTCACCAACTGGATTATCCTTTTATACCAACATATTTTGGCATATTGTTGGGCATGTGTTTCTTTGAGTATCTTATATAGTTTTTTTATAAGTGTATATTTTCTTTGCTCATAACAAAGGAGCAGTGTGGCATAACGGTGATTACTATAAACATATGTGACATTGTGACTGTTGTCAAGCACTCTTATGTATTTTGGATTTATCAGTTGGGGTGGTCATCAACTGTATTAAAAAAACATTGTAAAGACTGACTCTTAGTTAAACATTTGTAAAATGGCTATGTAACTTAAAATGCTGAGTTGTTAGCTCTGTGGCTTTGTATGCTAGGTATTTAATTCTATGACTAATAATGCAACAATAGCCCTAACTATATTGTATGTTTTATTAGACAGAAGGGAACTACAGTAAGTATTAGGAAGTGTCTACCACACATAGTAAGTGGAAGGTATTGTGGTGGTCTGTAACTTTTTGGCTCATTAAAGTATGATTTAAAAATATCAATGAAATAGCTTTTCCAATAACCTAGGCCAGTTTCTAATCATTTCACTCTGTTCAGAAATTTTGATCAAAGGCTTTTACATCTTTGGGCCTTTTCTGTCCCCATCCATCCTCAGTAGTTGAAACTCTTCTAAATGGGCATTTGACAATGAAACAAGACTAGATTTATTTTCTATCTAGAACTTAATCAAAATGACTTGGAGCTAAATTGGCAGTTTAATAGATTTGTGAAATATCCAGTTTTAAAGGGAGAGAAAATATTTTTCTGCTGATAAAATTGAGCAAGAATAGGAGTTCAATTTTCTCACGTATATACAGACTTGTGAATTGATGTAACACCAAGCACATACGGTTTTGTGAAGACAAGCTAGACGTCCTCTTGTTCTTCTTAATTTGTCTGTTTTAGTTGGCAAAATTGATGCAGTTTTCATCTCATCTCTTCAGGTAATCAATATATTTGAAAGATGTATTTGAGTGGAAGAATTACACCTCTGCACAAGCTTGAGCTCGTGCAGAGTTATCCTTTAATCTTTAAGCTGCATTGACTGCCTGAGCTGAAAAATGTGAGGTGACTATAGGACTGAAAACAATTTGGTAGATCTTATCATTATGCATTGAGGTTATAGTTATTTGTTACATATTGTATAGAAAGTGCCATTACTTATAATTTTTATTTGTAAAAATAAAGTATAATGATACAGCATTCTTGGTTGTACCCCTAAAATCCAAACAAATATAAATGAAAAACTATCAATTTCATAAATAATTTTGAGTACCTTTGGACTGGTAGTTTGGGGGTATATATTAAATATGGATTTCTGGACCCTAAACTCAGAGATTCTGACTCAGTGGTTATGGAATGATGTCCAAGCATTTATCTACATTGTTTAAAAACTCCATCAACTCCACAACTAAACTAAACATGAAATATGACAGTGCTTGTAAGTCAAAGCTTCTCAAATTTTGGAATAGCATGCAAGAATGAGGATTATTATTATTAAGCACAATAGAGTGACCTCCAGAATATATTTTGAACTATAAAATAGTATGCTACCAGTTACCTGAAGGGACATGTGTGTGTGTCTGTGCATAAATATACCTACCTATGTTTTTGAAAACAGAAGAAAAAAAACAAAAGCTAAAAACAATGATTACTATTAGTTATAGGAATGGAACAGGCTGGAAGATAAAGTAAACTATCTGTTTCTGAATATATCTTTTTTCTAGCCTTGACTTTGGAGCCAACACATTTAAATAATACTGTAACAAGACCTAAAACTGAAAGCAAAATGAAATGAATAAGTTTATGTATCAATTCAGGCTGTTTACCACATGGGGAGAGATTACTTGAAATGATTCTAAACCCAATAATTTGTCTGTGTTTGCCTAGCAAAGTATTCAATAAGGACATAAGAAGCCAAAAATAAACTGTTTCAGCAATATAATGTTAGTTGAAGTGTTTAATTACTCTATTCTGAGACAGTTTTGTGCATCTTTACAACAAATATATACACTATGTATGTGTGTGTGTGATAAATCAAATGTATACAAGTATGTTGATGTTGTCGAGGACAGGATTTTAAGCCTGGAAAATGACTATACACTTGTAAAATTGAGAAGATTATGTTGACATACTGTAGCTCTTAATTTAACTGGGAGTATCAATATGAACTCATGATTCACCTCTATTCATGTAAAAAAACCTAGAAAAAAGTGACCAACCACTACAACCCTTGACCACCTATTAGAGTATTTATATAACCTTTTCCAATAAAAGGAATAGTGCTCCTTGGATAAATGTTTTATTTTTTTCAATTCTAGGTTAGGATATAGAAAAGTAAATATATTGCCAGATCAGACAGTAATAAAGTTATCAAAGACTTCTGCTAGGATCGTGGCAATTTATTCAGAGGCAATAAAGAGGCAAACTTGAAGAAAATATCCCTTGTCAAAGAAAGGTCAGTTCAAGCACCAATAAGCACTATAAGTGCAATGGTTTGTAACTTATCAAATTGATTCATAATGAGTTTATAGTGATACATAAACTGGCTTTGGATCATGATAGGAAACTAATATATTATTTTATTAAAATTTTTTTCCAGCTTTATTGAGGTATAATTGACAAACTTGTAATATATTTAAAGTGTACAGTGTGAAGATTTGTGATTTGATTCATATGTATGCTGTGAAATGATGACCACAATCAAATTAATACATCCATCACCTTACATAGTTACCTTTCTTTTTTCCTGGTGAGAGCACATAGTGTCCACTCCCAGCGAATTTCAAGTTTACACACAGTATTATTAACTACAGTCGTTGTGCTGTGTATTAGATCTGTGGCACTTATTCATCTCCAATTCACTCTTTTAAAAACTGGAAGATAAAGATGAAAAGCCAAACATTTACTTTGCTTTTCTTGTAAAAACCATACCTTAGCACAGTTGGATAACTGGTGAGTGAATTAGCTCTTGGTAAAAAGTATTCCAGCTAATAATTAAAGGAGATACAGTAGAACTGGAATATTACTACTATTCAGTCCTCATGACATAGTGGGTCTTGGCAATTATATTAGTGGCAGTTAACCTTAGAAAAAGATAGAGAACCAGAGTTTATGTGTATCCTCAGGGAAACTATACAATAAATAGCACCTATGAAGTATTCCTGTGAAATTTTTGATCAAGTTTTTGGCTATAACTACAAATGCACAGGAAATATGGTGGCAGAGAAGCAAAAATCCAGGCTATGGAAAACTTTATAGGGAAATTTACCTGGCTCATCTGCAAATAAATCCCAAGGAAAAGTAAAAGGAGGGGGGTATATAGATTAGAATAGATGTAAAAGATACAATAAGTTAAAACCTATGTACCATATTTGAGTCCTGATATAAGCAAACATTTAAAAGTGATACATTCAGATAAATTTGAATATGAACTGGAATTTGATGAAGTTAGGGGATAATTATTAATTTTATTTTAGGTGTGATAATAGAATTGCATTTATTATTACAAAGCATTATTATCTTTAAAGCTATATTCTGAAATATCTCTGAGTGAAATGATATGGGTTGTATTTGTTTCAAAATAATCCACAGAGTAGAGAGAGTGCGTTGGTTGGAGATATCAATGAAATAATATTAGCTTTGAATTGATAATTGTTGAAACTACATGAAGCAACTTCTTAATATTTTTTGAAGCTTTTCATAGTAAAACCTCAAAGTTTTTGATAATATTTTTAAGTCTTGGGAGGATGTAATTATATAACATAGAGAAACATGCATAGATACATAGTATTAATGTATGATTTTATTATTTAGGGACTATATTTAAACAACACATCTGCTGTTATAGAGATAGCTTGGGAAAATAAATGTGCATAGCACAAACTTATATGACAATACTCACACCTTGAAAACATTGAAACTTCAAAATTTATTACTTAATACCAATGTTATTGGGCATAATGTCAATGTGACCTATAAAATAGATGTGATTTGCCTGTTTCTCCCAGTGTTTCAAAAAGGCAATTTACTGAAAAACCAGGTGTGTTGTTGTAATCCAGATTCAAATGAAGTGAATGTTTCAAAATAGTGAGCAATAAAGGGACAAATTATATATCAGCACCAAATCTTATTATATTTGTATGAAAAGGAATAGAGCAGATGCATTTCTTCTTAGAATAGTGAATGAATTTCACCTGAAATGAAATTTCACTGAAAGGAATGAAAACTTGAAGTTTTCTTATGTGAATTTTGGATACCTCTATAAGTAGATTGACTATTCTAAGCCTGATGACAAAACTTACCATGTGGAAATCAGAAATCTAATATCATAGTTTATTCTCTATGGTGCTCAGAGACTTCTAATTTAGTCCTTTTCCGGCAGTTTCACTGTATCAGCGCCCTTTGTTTGGATTTAATATTGGTCATCATTATGTTTTTTTCAAGTATATCATACAGTGACTGGAATGGAGTGTTTGCTCAGGAATTATTTATTGAATATCTGATGAGCATTTTATCACTCCCTTAGGATTAACTTCTCTATGTTGATGGGAAGTGACTGAATGAGTCAAGGTAATACAAGCTGATAATCAATTTCAGGTATCAAACTTTTTAGTGCAGTGATTAGAAAATAATGAACAACATATGTTGGAATTTGGCTAGTTGAGAGAAAATTTGGAAGGAGACTTTAGGTAATTTCTAGAAATCCTAAGATTATATGAATGGCTGTCCATGTAGCATTTTTAACGTTAAGACCAATCCCTGGTGAATAATCATTTAGATCCCTTGGATTACTGAGAAAATAATAAGAGGTAGGACTCCCCCCGGGTAAAGCTAATTCACTTGCGTAGGCATCAGAGCATAAGCATACAGTCGCAAGACTTCCCTCGGTCCTCCATGTACACCATGGGGTGGATATAAATTAGAGTAATAAAAGTTGGCTAGTTGAGGTAGTTTTTGAATATGATTTCCTCAAAATGGGTTAAGTAACTGTTTTCTTGAAAATAGCATACACTGTATTTATTAAAGCAATTGAGGTATACATTACCTGTGGTTTTTATTAAACATTAAACAGGAAAGATGTTCTTAGTTTGAGTCACCAAAAAATTGCTTCAGAGGCATTAACCAAAGACACTGCATTTATTTATTTTTATTCCTCTAGGCAATGAACTTGTGGGTAGCACAAAGCAAGATGAATGGCAGAGCTACAGAACATAGCTGAGGTAAGAATTACATAATTGCAATTCACACAGAAAATATTTTTCTGAACTGCCATTACCTCCCACAATTCATACCCACCATTTCTGAAATTATCCTACAGTTTTATAGCATACCAATGAGTTACGATCCAATTTAGAGAAAGGTATTGTTGAAAGTTGAAAAGATATTTAAAAAAATGAATCAGTCTTGCTTTGATTTCTAATTCTACCATAGAAAGTCAATAATCTAAAAGAGTCTCTGTCCCTGTGTTTTCTACCACTGGATATATTAATAAAAGGGAAATTTCAAAGAAATTGTTTTTATAACACAATATTCTTTTAAGACATGTGACTAATATTGTCTGGAGTCACGACACCTGGGATAAGATTCTGGAAGTCAATTATTAAATACTAGAAATGTTGAGCTGGCTGCACCTTCTTTGAGCCACAGTTCCTCTTAAAAGGACACCTGAGCTTTGGACCATCTGCTGTTATGGAGACAGGAGAACCGCAGAAGAAAAGCCAGGGATGGGGGTAAAATCTGGCTAATTCAGTCCAAGTAAACCACATTCATAATTACCTACTTAATAACCTTAATAGGTAATATACTAGTATGAATAATTACAGGTACTGTTTTGTTTTATGTGGGGAAATAATAATCTTTCCATTTGTCTATAGTAAATTTTCTTCTATGCTATTGAAATGAATGACTGATCTTTTCAGTAGAGGTGATTTAAAAACTGAATGTGTAAGATTATATATATATATATATATATACACACATATATATTTCATAAAAGACAACTAGTTCAATGGGGTATAACCCTTGGAAACTAATGCAAGGTTTTGTTTTAGCTTAGTTTTATTTAAGAGCTTCAGTGAAGTGTTTACCTAAGACCCCATAGCCACTATACTAATACTTTCAGAGTAACATCGTAACAGCAGTCCTTTCCTTCCACTGTGCCCTTTCCTCTGTTCTGCTCTTCTCTCTCTCCCCTCCTTTCCTCTCCCTTCCCCTTCTCTACATTCCCGCTTCTGCTTCTCTCCTCTACCACTTGGTCTCCATCTCAGTCTCCCTCTCCCCCTTCCTCTCTTTTTTTCTTTCCTAGCTCTTTCCTTCTTCCAGTACCTTTTCTTCATACAACTCTTTCATCTTGAAACTTTGATGATACTGATAAACTTCTTTTGATACATCTCTTTAAAAATCATTAGAAAGTTTCAATTGCCATCCTATCAGCATCATCATTATGAGGATATTATATTGATATAAATTTTCAATGGATTATAATTTGTTTATCATCAAGCTAGTATCTTCTCACTGGGAGTTTCAGTCATTCATACATGTTTTATAATCTGGAATAGCTAAACTTTGAAAATCACTGAACAAAGTATGTTATAGGTTGTCATACTTGGATTTCGTTTCTAGTGTAAAGATGAATGTGCTTGACAGGGGCCAATTGTACTGAAAACTGGGGTTTCAGTATAGCCCATGAGTTGTGTATGTGTATGTCAGGTAATTTTGTTGTGAAGAGTACAATATGGGGACTACACTGATTTAAGAGATTTATTTATCATTTTGTATACTTACCTTGTTTAGCTTGGTATGAGTTTCTGCTTGGTATTTAAAATAAGTACTTATTACATGGTGAGTCTGTAGCCATCACTCAGCAAACCCAGGGTAGGAGAGATTTAAATTAGTTTCTTGGTTCTTCTCATGGAATTATTTTTCTTCTTATTTTTTATTTGTAATATGTAGCCTTCAAGTTTCTAGTCTCCAGCGTTAGCCAGTGAGGTATTTTATCTTTGCAATCTCTCAAAAAAAAAAAAACACAAGGGAAAAATATTACCATTCTTCCTGATTGCCTATTGTTTTAAAAGTTGCGTTTAAAGTACTATTTGTTTATTTAAATGTTTTTATTCAACTATATTGAGGAAAAATTGTCATAAAATAAAGCACAATAATTATAAGTATGTAGTTTGACAGATATACACAGACATGAAACTACTACCAAAATCAAGATAGGGGACATTTTTATCATCTCAAAATATTCCTTATGCTCCTTTGTACTCAGTCCCCCAGTGCCACTCCCCCAGGTAACTGCTGATCAGCTTTCTGTTACATAGATTACATCTGCCAGAGGGGAATCAGTGTATACTCCTCATTGATTAAGTTGTATCAGTATAAATTACTTGCTCATTTTAATTTATAAATATCATTCCATTGCATGTATATGGTTTGTTGATTAACTTGTGGGGGAAAATTGGGTGGGTTTCTTACAACTTGCAACTATTATAATTAAAACATCTATAAACATTCTTATAGAAAGCTCTCCTGTGGGCACATAATTTTATTTCCCTTGTGCAAATGCCTAAAAGTAGAATGAATGGTAAGGGTCTGTGTAACTTCATTAAAAAAAACCCTCAGGAATTATTTCCAAAGAAATTATATGATTTTACACTTTCACCTCCAAAGCATGAGCGCTCCGGAAGTTCCGAATCACTGAGACGCGGTCTGTCTCCCTAGTTCCGGCTATCTGGTGGTTCGCGGCGACTTCTCATGGTTTTAACGGACATTTACTTGATGGTTGGGTTTGCTGAGCTTATTTTCGGGTTCCAGTTATTCATTCGAACATCTTTTTTGAAGTGCCTGCTCATATCTTTTATTAACAGATGAAAAGTTATTCATATTTCCTATTTTATCTTATTCGTCAGTTTTGGCAAGTTATTTTTCAAGACCTTTATCAGTTTTATCTAAGTTGTTTAATTTACAGGTATAAATGTGTTCAGAATAATCTCTTTATCCCTTTAATGTTAGAATATATAGTGATTTCTGCCATTTCTTATAATATTAATTTGTTTTTCTCTTTTTTATTTTCATGATTATTATTTCTAGGAGTTCATTAATTTCATTAGTATTTTATAGAAGCAATATTTATTTATTTATTTATGTTTATATAGTAATTCATTAATTTATTCTCATATTTATTACTTGCTGTCTGATACTTACCTTGGTTTGATTTGCTCTTCTTTAACTGGGTATATAATGAAAAAAGCTTAGATTATTATGACTTTTTAAAAAATTTTTCTGTTATAAGAACATAATAAAATGAATTCCCCTCTACACATTGCATTAGCTACAACCCATATATTTTGATGTGATGTGTTTTTATTATCTTTATTTTTCTCGCTTCAAATTAGTTCCACATTTTTACCTTTTATTTTTGTCTTGTGGTGTTTGCAAGTGCTGCATACTTGCCAAATAGTTGCTTGTTTTGGATATATTATCAATTTGATTTGTAATTTAACTCCAAGTGCTCAGAGATAAGACTGCATTTTCTGTATTTTATTGAGAATCCCCTTAAGCCTCGGGCTGTTGCATATCATGCACACGGTTCCACCGAAAGGCATGTGCATTCAACATCTGTTGATATAGCGTTCTATAAATATCAAGTCGGTCAATTTGGTTGATGCTGTTATTAAAATACTTCCTATTTGTATTTATTTTTGTCTAATTGTTTCATTAATTCCCAAGAATGAATTCCTAAATTTTCCACCTATGACTGTAGATTTGTTATTTCTTCCTTTAGTTCTGTGAATTTTCACTGTGTTATTCAATGTATGCTCATTAAGGAATGGTACCTCTTATTGATGAATTGCCTCTTGATTTCAATTTGAAGTGACCCTTTATCTCTTTTAACATTCTTTTTCTTGGAACTTATTGATATTACCATAGTTACGCCAACTTTTCTTCTGTTAATACTTTGCTTAGAATGTCTTTTCTTTCTATTCTTTATTTAGTTTTCTGTCATTTTATCTGTCTTTGTATTGAAAGTGTTTTTCTTGTAAACAATATATTAACATAGTTGGATCTCATTTTTTAAAAAATTGTCTGTCAATGCTGCTTTTTAGTTGGACTTTTTGTGACATTGAAAACAGATTGATAGCTGTCAGAGGGGAGGTGGGTTGAGGGACTGGGTAAAAAAGGTGAAGGGATTAAGTAAAAAACAAAACAAAACAAAACAACTCATAGACACAGACAGTATGATGATTCAGAGTGAAAGGGTGTGGGGGAAGTTAGAAGAAGGTATATGGAGGATATATGGTGATGGAAGGAGACTGGACTTGGGGTGGTGAACCCACAATACAATATACAGATCATATATGAGTATTATTGAATTGTACACCTGAAACCTATATAATTTTATTAACAAATTGCATCCCAATAAATTCGGTAAAAAAGTAAAAAAATAAGGAAATTAAAAGTTAAAATAATTTTAAAAATAATAAATAAAAACTGAAAAAAGTAATATAATTATTGATAGGCATGGTGTAAATCTACCATTTTGATATTTGTTTTCTATTTGTTTCCTAATCCCAGTTAAACTCTGTTTCATTTCTTTTGCTATTGTTGTCATACATTTTACTTAAGTATATGTGATAGGTCTGCAAACACATAATTATAACTCTTACTTGAAACAACTGATTTTCTTTATAATATTTAAGAAAAGAAACCAATGTAGTCATTTATATTTATTTGTATATTTAACACTTAATCATTCCTTCTTCTAGATATGAATTTCTATCTGATATTATTCCCCTTTTCCCTATAAGTTGTCATTGGTGGCATGATTCTGATGGAGTTTTTTTCCTCAGTTTTAATTGAGGAAAACTCAATTACTCAGAAGTTTCTTAAATCCCTGTTTAGAATTTTCAGACTTCCACTTTTTTATTTCTGATGCACTAAGAATTCTACCAAAGGATTGGAGGGGAATTACAGTGTAAATATTGGGGCTTTCCTACTATGGTTTTCTATTTTGGGGGATCCTGTTATTTTCCACCTGTTTTGGTATCTCCAAATTCTGACCTCTATCTCCATAAATGAGTAAGACTGCTGCTGTCTGAGGATGGAAGCATGTGCTCTCTAGCATAATTCCTCTTGTAAATGGCTATCCCTTTGAACTTTGGGGCCAGTTGGATAAGGCTTAAATCTCAAATCTGACACCTGCATGTTAGTAGGGCTGTCTCAGGCAAGTCTCTTAAAACTTCTGAACCTAATTCTCTGTTTTATAAATTAAACAGAACCTACCAGTATGAGTTTATTTTAGGATTCAAGATTGTTAGATATGTTTGTATATATTTACACACAAATGCACATGCACTCAAACATGCACATACACATACATGTGTGTGTGCACATTTACTTCTTTCCCCTAGGATATTCATTAATTCGATGTTCATAGTGTCTTCATAGAATATTACTACTGGGAATATCAACAATTGACTGTATATTTAGAATTTATACTGGCTACTGTATTGGTTGCTGAAAGGATGTTAGTATTATGTAAACTATAGTGCCATTAACCAAAGAAGAAATCTTTTGATTCTTCTCCTTATTTTTAAGGGTACTTTTTGGTAGTGACACATTCTATTTCTATACATCTTATAGCCTGGTGCATAATCACATCATTTCACCAAACAATGATACTTGAAAATGTATTATTTTACTCAGCTGAAAGTAGGCTATTTATTTTCATAAGGAAAAAGAGGAGACAGGAAAATAAGAAGCAACATACAATTTATTACTATAGGCAGAAATAAGAATAATTTAAAAGAAGCGAAAGATATATAGCACTTATCTCTATAAAAGAACTCAAAGCTAATTTAGAAACCAAGACTGTCATGTAGAGATCCACTAGAACATTTAAAATGTAACCTAACGTTACGGGTTTTAAACAGCAAAGAAACAAAATGAGAAAGGTGGTAGCCGCTCACAGTGAAAAAATAGAAATTAGGCACCAAATAAGTATTTATTGAGTATGTAATAGAATAAATGTGTAATTAAATATTCAATTCAAGGGATAATCAAAATATCACTACTAAAAGTAAGATACTTTTATAGTTGACATCATAAGATCAACTTAATGTCTTCTAAATCTTTGACAAATCTGGGAAACATTGGGTATTTTGATATACAGTCTTCATTGAATGAGTCTATATTCTAAAACTAATCAAACCCTTAAAAGCTTACCTTATCCTTTCATTTTACCCTGATAAATAATTGTTACTACCATTTCATAACCAAGCCTTATTAATTATTTTATCTCTGGGAAATCTCTTAATAAACCATCACTCAGAATCTAGAGACAGGACTGCTTTCTTGTAGTGGGTAAGTTTTCCATTTAACTACTTATAAACATGTGTTAATACTTTGAAGCTTTGGGTAATAATTTATGTATGGAAAACAATTTTTTAAAGTTTGTGTTTTATCCTTTATCAAAAGGGATAAAGATAGAGTGTTTCAGATATTTCAGGGAATTCTTAGGCATAAATTTGTAAATAAGATCCCAAGTGCAATACCTTTCTTTCCCCCAAAACAACATTCTTCCTCACAAAGTTTGTAGATATGGCATCTCCCGACACAAGACCAATCTCTCCCCATGTAAGAAGATAATAAGAATCACTTTCAAAACAGAACATTTTAAACTTTGTGCTATGTCTGTGAGGGAGGTAACTATTGGCATCGGTAGCAGACACTGTGAGAGCTGTGGGCAAGAAAGGATATCAAAGGCAAAATTAGAACTTAATTTCTTTTTGTGTCTCTATCTTGTTCTTTAGGAATAGAAGAAAAACAATAGATGAAGAGAAACTTGCAGATATTACACTTGATCTTAGCCAAAAGGCCAAGAAGTGATGAGAGAGCAACTTTCAGAGAGGCAAAATGATATATACTGGATCTAGTGTTTTTATTTTTGACAGTGTTCCCATTTGCTTATGAATTCCCTTTTGCTTATGAATTCCCCTGTGTAGTTAGGTCATTTATGAAAGTGTTCCTTTGTGCTGATGACGTTATTTTTAAACAATGACTAATGATTATAATTGAAGTACCAAGAATCAGTTTATTGCCTGGACATTGGAACAGTTTAGTAGGAATAATTTCTTTTAAATACAGAGAACAAAATTGCTTTTGCAAGAAGGTGAAAAGCAGAGGTGCTGATAAATCTATTTGATATTGCATTACTAGAGGATAGGCTTTTTAGCTTACAACTTTGTACCATATGGCTAAGAGTTCTACAACAATCCACTAGAGGGTTTCTAGTATGTTTCTCTTTGCATTTTCTATGCAGCATTCTGAGCTTATAAAGGAGAAGCTCTGGCAGAGTAGAAGAAAAATTAAGAATAATACACTTGTAAGTTGTTGGAATCCAAGTACTTCCTTTAAAGGTCATTGAACCAATTTCTCTCATTTTACACTTGAAACTTCATCCTGTGGAGATGAAGAGGTGAATCAGATCATCCAAAATTCATAAAAAATATCTAGCTATTAAGAATGTGAATTTCTTAAGCCCAAAGTATTTTTTAAAACTCATCTTTGCATTCCATGTGTGTAAATTGACTCTGACAAGTAGATGTTTAATAGGTAACTAGATTTTCCTATATATTTGCGTATGGTTTTATGCTCTTTTTTATATTTTTATACATTAAAAATATAGAGACCCATCAAGAGTTCTATATAAACTATATAATTTAACATGTGATATCAGTTGCAAAAATTGGTAAACACATAATTACATTAGTAAACAATTTAACTAGCTTTCATGAGAATGTGTATATTTAAAATATATACATTTTTCTTCCAGGGATTAAAAATATCTTCACCTTATTTCTTGACTCATATTGGAATAGTGCATGCATTCATTTTTAAACATAAATTGTTTTTCTGAAAAGAGATAATATTAAATGCTTCATTCACTTAGTTTTTAAATTTACTATTTAAAACAAGCTTTGGTTTCCTTATAATTGCTATTTTGCGAAAGTGAATGCAACACATGAATGCACACGTACGCATTTACACAAACATACACACTTGTATTCTCTTCTGTTCAACTGAATATTTTATTTAATGTTTTGGTAAAACAAGGTGCTGGACCAAGTAGTGAAAAATCATTAATGAAAATTGTGTCATCCCCCCACCCCAACTCAGTGCTAATGCAAATGACTCAATATTTTAATGTCCTTTTATGTTTTATCTTTGCAGACAGAGTGATAAGGAAAACATTCGATTTATCTATAATGGGAAACTAAATTATATTCCCTGAGACCTAAAAATTGCAATATAATGGTTGTAGAAGAATCAAAAATCAAACAACCAATTACAAAACAAATAATGTGATCTCTAGGAATCAGATAATGGTAGGTAATAAATAATTCAAATAGATAAAGTACAAACTCATAAATTGTAACCTACTATTTTTACTATTATAATTCAGTAGCAGAGATTATGACGTGCAAGTGGGGTCATTAACCTTAGATGTATGTGAATTGCACATATTGTGTTTATTTTGTCCACTTGGATGGCTTTTGCCTACCTATTTATGCCAATTACCATGGGATGCCCTGGAATACAAATAGCATAATGTGAAAAACTGAACTCTTTTTGTTCTTATATAATTGATATGCTGATAGTACCAATAGTATTTAACATCAAGTACTTATTATGTCAGGTAGAGTGCTTATCAATTTACAGTCAACATTTCACTAGACCCTTACAATAGTTCTATGAAATGAATAAAAATGATTTTACTGTTTTGTATGGAGAAAAAACAGTGCTTTGAGGACCCACTGCCAGAAGCAGTGGGGCCGATTGGAATCTCCACACACAGTTGCACACACTCTATGTCTAGGGCCTAAAATATGACACAACTTACATATTTATATAGAAATTTACTCCATAAAACACTAGAATTCAGGGACTCTAGGGGCAAAGATAATAAATATCATTAGGTGATAAGATTTTGTGCTCCATTAGAACCAAGTATGAACTGGTATTTAGAGCTTGGAATGTTAGCCTAGCTTAAAGCAGCAGAAATATGGAAGACGAATGTGGTAGAAAAGTTGGAGAAATGAAAAACAAAACTCTATAGGTAGTAAACCATGGGTATCAGATGAGAAGTTGCTTTTTTAGTTAAGCTTCCCCTGAATCCACAGTGTCAGGGTAAGTACCTCTTAGTGAGTTCTAAAGAGGCTGCGTTCTTCTACCACGGCCTGCATCGCCCTGCATGGAATTGCCTGCATTTGGGTTGCCTCCAATGGACTATAGTTTCTGTAAAAACAGTAACCCAACAGGTTTTATGCCCAGGGCCTAGAGAAAGAGAGAAGTTGACACGAGAGAAAGGCAATGACATATCAAAGACCATGGATAAATATTCCTGAACTTTAATTAAATTGAGCTGTAATGATGTCATGAACTAGAAAGAAATGTTACCTCACACAGTAACAAAATTAGCTTCATATTTCCCTTTTAGTCTTTGTTTAGTGAAAAGCATTCTACAGTATATTTAATTAATTTTGGAAGCGGTAAAGTAACATTTTTTAACGTAAGACACTAGTGAGTCTTTGGGACACATCACTGAAGTTATTTCTCTGTTTATAAAAGATCTTAAATGACTGTTTCAGAAATGTCTTCCAGGCTTGATGAAAGCAACTAAAGTAAGAATTATGTAATGGTGAGGGTATGTGGGGCAGAGCATCCAGCTGGAAAAAGTGGATTAATATCTACATTTCACAAAACACTAAAATGAAATTAAAGCTATAAACAAAGTTTAAGACTACAGTGAAAAAGAAAGTAGGAAAGGAGAAAATAACAGAGGAGAGGGAAAGGGTTGGCAACTCAAGGATGGAAAATAAAAACAGCTGTAGTGCAGGCTTACCAAACTAGAGAAAACTGAAAACTAAATGCCTGGATTGGGGTGAAATGAGAAAAAGCTAGCTGGTTTGTGAAGAAATAGAAACTTTGGAATTGAAAGCATTAGGCAAATTTGAAGGATGTTAGTTCCCTGTTTTCAGAAATTCCCAACCTCTGCAGCTAGGTAACAGCCCTTCCCAGGGCCTGCAAAACATGGAAGGCTTACTCTCAGGAGATATTCAAGACTCACTGACATCAATATCAGCTGAGTTTTAAAATGAGAGATGACCAACCCACAAATAAGGGAATTATGTCAAAGCCAACAGCATAGCCTGGGAACTTATTAAAAATTAAAATTATTAAGCCCCACCTAAGACCTACTGAATCAGTAACTCTGAGGTTAGATACCAGCAACTTGGGTTTTAACAAACCTTCTATATGATTCCAATATCTTCTAAATTTAATCACTAATTCAGAGCACACCGTCACTAGTTTAGCTCAAATTCTGAAAAAAAAAAAAAGTCAAGATATATTCTACCAGTGGAATGTGGGAATGTTGTTACATTTATTTTAAAAAGCTAAAATGCTTGTTCTCAATAAAGTAAAACACATCCATAAAAAATGATCATATTTATCATTCTTCTGTTATAAATATAAAAGTATTTCTGACAGCTATAGGAGATTTCAGTTACTAATGGATTTTCTTTTTTAAAAATATACTTGAGAAAACTTTTAGTTCATTTTTTGATGGGAGTGATGGTTTCAAGGTTATACACATAACGCAAAACTCATGGAATTGAACACTTTAAATATGTATTCTTTTTGTGTGTCAGTTATACCTCAATGATGATGATCAAAAAAAGTCAGATGGGATTTTTTAAATCCTCACCTGAGGATATGTTTTACTGATTTTAGAAATGACAGAGAGAGAGAAAGAGAAATGTGAGAGAGAAACATGAAACATTGATTGATTGCCTCCCAAATGCACCCTGGTGGGGATCAAACCCCCAACCTAGGTATGTGCTCTGACCAGAAATTGAACCTGCAACCTTTTGGTGTATGGGTCAATGCTCCAACCAACCGATAACCCAGCCAAGGCAGGATTTTTTTTTTTTTTTTAGGCTGAATAATGTTCCATTGTATGTATGTATCACATTTTCTTTCTCCATTCCTACATCAGTGAACATTTAGGTTGCTTTCACATCTAGACTATGCTGCAATCAACATGGGAATGCAGATATCACTTCAAGATCCTGATTTCACTTCTGTTGGATAAATACTGTGCCATTTTACATTTCTGCTAACAGTATATAAGGGTTTCCAGTTTTCTTCACTTCTTTTCCCCTAATCATTTAAAAAAAAATGATAACCCTAAAAAGTGTGAGGTAGTATCTGTAGTTTTGATTTGTGTTTTTCTGATGATTAGTGATGTTAAATATCTTTTCATATACGTGTTAGTCATTTGTAATGAACCTTAACGACGGCATGCTAAGTGAAATAAACCAGTGTAAGAACCGCCCACCTTGGCCAATGGGGAAGACTCCCCAATGCTTCCTATCTAAGATATCAGGATCAGTGGTGAGAGGGGCACTGCAGAATCCGCCGTCAGGGGATGCTGTAGCCCTCAGCCCACCTGTGGGTGCTGGACATGGTGCCCACACATCCAGGGGAGCTTGCTGGGGTCCACAGGGCACCCCTGGATCCTGGTGCACCTGCGTCCTCCGCACAGCCTCCAATGGGGCCTGCTCCCTCAAAGTAGCTAGCACCTGCCGCGGGCTGCAGGTGCTTGGACTGTCTACGGTAGCATTATGAGTTTGATTTCTAAATTAGAAACCTAAGTAGAAAGAAGTTCATATTCACACACAGTACATATACATAAACTCTCTAATTTGCAATACAATTTAAGTGTTATCGTGCATTTTTAATCCTTGTAGATTTAATCAGCATTTGACGGGTAGTGGGTAATGCAATTTGTCTCAAATCTTCACAAAAATAATCACAGCCAAAAAATTTAATAGGCCAAACATAAAATAATTACTACCACAAATAAGATATTTAATTATATAATTTAATTAATTATAAAGAAAGTCGTGGTTGGGCACATTGTGTTTTATAATTCCTTATAACACAAATACAATTAATAAAAATTAAGGGATTACAGTGTACAATGTTCATAATAAATACTTTTATTAAATATTAAATTTCATTACCTCTTTGGTTAAGTAATTTGGACATTAATGCTAAATATTAATTGTCACTTTAGTATTGTACCAAATTGGTTAGATTCAGTTTTCCTGGTACATTATAAGAAAGATGAAGGAAATGAGTCTTGCCTGATAAGAATCTTACTGCAAAGGCTATAATTATTTCACAAATTTTACTCATGAACTGGAGATTTGAAATTGCTTATTTATGTAGATATTGGCCATAACCAAAACACTGTAAAAATCTTAAAGGAATAAAATAATGTAATGTTTACAGTATAATTTTCCCTAACACTCATGTTACTTGGTACATATTACCTTATATTTTCCTTTCTATCTTAATATATAATTCTACCTTGAAAATTATAGCAATGCTCCATTGGGATAAAGAATACGTCAGCCATCAGGGCTAGTAAAGTACCCGACTTTATTAATAGAAAATAAAAAAAGTTTTGGGGTTTGTGATTTATTATGGGTATTTTCTTGCTTTTGTTATAGCAGAAAGTATTAATAAATTTTAGGTAAAGCCACTTGAATGGGATGTGGCTTATAGTACCATGGAGTAACAGATTCCAACCAAAATAGTTCTGTAGCCAATTTCAGTGACTAGAATTCACTCACATGGGTTTCTATTACAGCTTTTAAGGTACAGCATATGTCCACTTATTTCTTCAAATAGTCTTTATTGTATTCTTTATTAGCATCAACTATACACTAATCATTGTGCCAGGCTCAGGTGATTAAAAATACAAGTTATCCATGGCTTCTGCCTTAAGTAACTGATGAGCTCTTCATAAACGAGAGCAGAGTGTTCCAATAAATGCTGTAATTGATGTGTGGTGCAGAAATTAAAGAATCAGTATAGGGATATGCACATGGAATTGTCAGGTGACATTAAATGCACCCCAATATGCCAGGTTTTTAGTGATTCTTGAGAGTAAATTAGTACAGATTTGTAATAGAGAATGTTCTAGGAGGGACTTCATTATAAAAAGGGGAGCTAAAAAGGTACAGTTGCCGGAGGAAATAGGATTCTTCTGCTATGTCACAGGAAATGCATTCCAGAAATACATGCAGGGTGGGATTTGAGGTATAGTGGCGAGATTTATTGGAGCGAAAACAAACGACACCCCCCCTCCCCCCCGTGCGCCATGCTGGATGTC
Source organism: Mormoops blainvillei (assembly GCA_004026545.1). Taxonomy (NCBI): domain Eukaryota; kingdom Metazoa; phylum Chordata; class Mammalia; order Chiroptera; family Mormoopidae; genus Mormoops; species Mormoops blainvillei. The sequence continues at coordinate 124,049 of PVJD01004954.1, forward strand.
TCATTCATGACCAGGTGGCTCAACCCCGTCTTCCTGAGGAAGAAGTTCAGCCTCTGGGGCCACGGGCTTGCACCTGGCCGCACCAAACCCAGGAGGAGGGCCAGGCGCCAGAATTGCCATGCCTTTAACCCCGCATCTGAGGCTCCAGTAGTCCAGCACAGTCTCTGTTCCTGTCCAGCCTGTATTCTGTGCTGCATGTGCGCTTGCAGGGCTGCTGAAGGGAGAGTGGGCACCGGTGCTACTGAGTCAGGTCTTTGTTAAACTTTGACTGTAATTCCTTGGGCTTGGGAAGAATAGGCTTCTTTCAAACTATTCATTTCCTTTCCTGTATTTTCCCAGGGCTACGCTGGTACCTCCCCCATCCATTCATTTTCTTGGATCTTCCAGGGTTTTGCGCTCTTATTCCATCTGATCTTTTCCCCAGGTTTCCCGCCAACCCTTTATGGTTGCCATCTTAGCTCCTATTGCGCATGCTTCATAGTAAAAGTACCTCCACCTGTGCGGTCTTGACTTTTACGGCGCATGCCTCATGGGAGGATTTTCCCTTTGCTGTTTATCCCTTCTCTGTTAATCCGTTAATCCAGGTGGGTGGGCCGGTTTTTCCCCAAGGAGGCCAGAAAGCCCGTGTTTCCTGTCTGTTTAGGCATTAGTGTCTCTTTGGGAGAGAATGAGACTGTCCCCTGGGGCATCTGTGAAGCTGTAGCTTCCCAACTTAATCAGGCTTAGCCAGTGTTATCCCTTCTCTTTTGTTAATAACTCTTTTGTTAATAACTACCTACTATAACACTATCATATCTGTTTGAATATATTGCAATAATTTTTATAGCTCTGTCATGGAATTTTGGGGCTGAATTAAAAATGTGTACATTGAAAGCCTAATACGGGAAAAATAGGCATTTAAAAAATTTCAATAAATATGAAAAATTGTATAAAATGGTATGTGTAAATAATATAC